>JAWPHD010012206.1:0-77652 GCA_037043455.1 Cyrtodaria siliqua
ATGAAATATATTGTTAGAATAACAAGAAAAGACGAAAACACAAAAGTTATTTACTTGTATGCAAGCAGGTGCAAAGTAAACATGATACTGGATTTTATACATTGTGACGCTAATGTTAACGCTTGATCAGTTATATGACGACGGTTTGTTTGTTTGAATTGGTATTTTACGTAATGTTTAGCACATATCAGGCACATAATCGGGTCGATTGTTTCATTTTTCATTTTTCCTTGGTAGAACCAGTACATATACACCCCGCTGTCCGTAAGAATCGACACTTTCTCACTGAAGTTCAATGCCCAAACCTTTATAAGGCATGCCACTAACACACTGAGTACCACGTAGTAGGTGCATGACAGGATACTACCAGTCAGATATCCCAGATCATATATACTACAGCCCTACAGTCAGATACCCCGTCATATATACTACAGCCCTACAGTCAGAATACCCAGTCAATATTATACTACAGCCCTACAGTCAGATACCCCAGTCATATATACTACGCCTACAGTCAAGTACCCAGTCATATATATAAGCCCTCACAGCTCAGATACCCAGTCATATATACTACACCCTACAGTCAGATACCAGTCATATATACTCACAAGCCCTACAGTCAGATACCCAGTCAATATACTACGCCCTACAGTCCAGAGTACCAGTCATAAACTACGCCTCAGTCAGATACCCAGTATATATACTACAGCCCTACAGTCAGATACCCTCAGTCATATATACTACAGCCCTACAGTCAGATACCCAGTCATATATACTACAGGCCTACAGTCAGATACCACAGTCATATATACCTACGCCAGATACCCAGTCATATTACTACGCTTACAGCAGATACCCAGTCATATATACTACAGCCTCTGTCAGATACCCAGTCATATATACTACAGGCCCTACAGTCAGATACCCAGTCATAATACTACAGCCCTACAGTCAGATACCCAGTCATATATACTACGCCCTACAGTCAGATACCCCAGTCATATATACTACATGCCCTACAACTACTATTTCATATACATTGAGCGTCAATGTAAGCGAGCTATTAGTAAAATGTTTATAACGTCTTTGGCATGAGCCCACCTCCCGCATGACTGGAAAACACCGATCAGCTTTTATTTTTTTGTTCCTTTTTTTTTTGTCAAAGCCAGATTTTAAAAGGGACACACGGCAACCTAGAATTTTTAAAAAAAACTGTTATAACTTGCATTTGTTCAGTCATTATATTACTTACAAGAACAGTATACAGACTAAATTGTTTTGGCATTAGTTAACTGTTTGACTATATTGCGCCAGTGATATATATTAAACCTATTGTAGAATAAGATCAAACAAGAAATGTCACCGATAAGCTGACAAATGCTTCCGAAAATGTTGACTCATTTGACCTTGAACCTCCAATGGTGACCTTGACCTTTGAGGTACGGAACCCGATTTTTGTATGCATTTATTTTATGGAAATTCCTTAGGTTCTTTCAAAGTTATGGCTGAGGCATGATTGTTTCGGACGAAAGGACAGACGGACAAACGGACTATTACTATATGCTATATGCCTCCGTTCTGTGGCATACAAAATCAACTCCAAAACGTTATAAGGCTAAGCATGTTTAAAGTCAAAATGATACTGGATAAATAAACCAAGACGACTAATAAACACTAAATTGTGTTTAAACCAAGAGATGCTATTAATGGTAATCGAAAACCTAGAAGAAAATATATGGCTTGTATAGATATACTATTTATCTAATATGATACCATATTCTACTACGACGTTTAATTAAAACAGGAGTGTGTTAAAAACTAAATAAACACTAGTAAATAACGAAACAACACAAACTAAAATAAATAACGTATAGCATAATATACACATATATGGCTTAAGAATTGAAACCGTGTGCTTTAGAGGCATAGGCAACATAAATCTCCTCGCTTAATTGAGCAGTAAATAATAATATACGATGAAGAAGTCACCCTTGTGCGGATTGTGTAATTAATGGAGAAGGCACTGTATAACATGGCACTATAATTATAGAGGGAGTCAGGGGAAATGGATACTGTAATCGATATCAGGCTTTTAAAAAACAGATATGTTGTAAACCATACTGTCTTAGCTTCCGAAAATTAGTTGTGTCAACTGGACTGACTTTGAAATGAGAAATTTCGTAAAATAAATTATACGACAAACTGTATAACAATAAAATTAGATTAGAATACTGTTACTTAATAGTAACTACTGGTATATTAATCCCTGTATGCGCGTGTTTTGTTTGAATTGCCACCAGCAGGTTATATGCCACCAACAGGTTATATGCCGCCAACAAGTTATATGACGCCACCAAACAGGTTACATGGCGCCAACAGGTTATATGCCACCAACAGGTTATATGCCACCAACAGTTATATACCACCAACAGGTTATATGCCACCAACAGGTTACATGCCACCAACAGGTTATATGACACCAACAGGTTATATGCCACCAACAGTTATATACCACCAACAGGTTATATCCCACCAACAGGTTACATGCCACCAACAGGTTATATGCCACCAACAAGTTATATGCCACCAACAGGTTAAATGACACCAACAGGTTATATGACACCAACAGGTTATATGCCACCAACGGGTTATATGCCACCAACGGGTTATATGCCATCAACAGTTATATACCACCAACAGGTTATATGCCACCAACAGGTTATATGCCACCAACAGGTTATATACCACTAACAGGAATGAACATTCCAGTCTCACAATCCATTTACATCTAAATGAAAATATTCAGAATGGGCCTAGAACCTTCTCACACGCAGCACTGCAGAATTGCTGCAAATTCTCTTGTTAACACTTCATTTTTCACTAGAGTCACGATCATTGTTTTTGCCACCACTCAAGTAGCACAGGACACAATACAGGGACGATGATGAAGACCTTTAATGAACATGGAAAAAATGACAAAATGAACATGAATTCGTGGGGAGTTTACCTCTCTGCCTGGATAAGCAGTGGTCCTATTCTTGCCCGGGAACCAAGGTTTGGGTTAAACAAAAGTATACGTGTTTCGCTTAGAAAATACAGAGCTAATAATGTATAACTGTTACCTATATTAAAGGGAATGTAGGCATACTGCCAAACAACCTTTATTACTGCAAGTTCTGAAAAATGAAAATGTTGAAAGAATGATCAAAATCGGATGATAAACAAAGAAGATATGACCATTTGAATGTTGTTGTAAAACGGATACATTGCATAGGGGTGTATAGAATCATTGGTAGTAAAGAATCATTTTCTGTTTAAATTGAGTTTTATCAGGTCATGTATTTTAGATTATTTTAAAATTACACAGGCTTCAAGATATATCATATAAGCATATATTTATGCAGCGGTTAAATGAGTTGGTGCATTTTTCTTTGCAACATGTATCACTTAGCCCAACACCTTTCAGAAAAAATGATTCTTTGCTACCAGAATGACTGTGTTTATGAAAAGAAAAAATCATACTGTCACAGTAAATTGAGATATAAATATCTGATATGCAATAAATGGTAGGGACAAAAGTCAAAATGTAATTATCAAATATATTAACTAGTTGGCATTTCTATGGATACAATGAAATTATGTAAATATTGGTGCAACAAAAACACTATCAAAAAGTCAAAGTTACAGGACAACAATTTGAGAAAGTTTCTATCGTACAACTAAAAGGGTAAATCTAAATCTGAAACTAAATAGACATTTTCCGTTCATTTTAAATTTAGACGTTTTACCCAAGTGATTCTATACCTCCCAAACCACTGTACGAGAGCCGCCATAGTTCCAGTCATAGTTCTAACTTACTATATAATTATGGCATATTGACCAATATCATTTAGACCAAAGAAAATCGCTGCAAATGAATGTAAAATCCTTTACTGGTCATACTAATGCATTATTACACTTTAGTGTTCCTATTGTTCCTATTGTTTAGTGTTCCTATTTTTCATACAGTCGCTGTTATTGTTTCTCCTACATATCAGTAATTTGTCATACTTATACATATTCCATATATTGTATTTCAGAACTCGTAGTTCTAAAAATTGGCGGTTTATATATCCGTTTCAAAAGAACCTTCAAATGATCATATTTTCTTTGTTTATCATCCGATTTTGATCTTTCACCGTTTTCCAAGTATTTTCAGAACATGGCCACAGAACATTTGCAGCAAAGACAACACGCACAGGAAGCATATCAAGAACACAGAACACATAAAACATCGACAACATGCATAGGCAACCGACACACACATACAACATTAAGTAACGACAACACGCATACTACGGGATAAAGAAGTCATACAGCAACGGCAACACGCATAGGATACACAACAAGGGCACATTACACATTACAGCAACGATAGCCCGCACAGGAAGCCTAACATGAATACAGAACACACACACAGCAACAATAACATGCATAACACGGGATAAATAACACATATACCAACGACAACACGCAAAAACACATACCAAGGGCACATAACACATACAGCAACGACATAATGCATAGGATGCACAACACGAGTATATTACACACTATAGCACCGATAGCACGCATAGGATGCACAAAGAGAGTATATTACACTTAATAGCAACGGTAGCACACATAGGCTGCGCAACGAGGGTATATTACACACTATAGCAACGATAGTACGCATATGATGCACAACACGAGTATATTACACACTATAGCAATGAGAGCACGCATAGGATGCACAACGAGGGTATATTACACATTCTAGCACCGATAGCACGCATAGGAGGCACAAAACGAGTATATTAAACACTATAGCAATGAGAGCACTCAAAGGATTCACAACACGAGTATATTACACACTATAGCAATGAGAGCACGCATAGGCTGCATAACGAGGGTATATTACACACTATGGCACCGATATGACGCATGTGATGCACAACGAGGGAATATTACACTTTATAGCAACGGTAGCACACATAGGCTGCATAACGAGGGTATATTAAACACTATAGCAACGATAGCACGCATATAATGCACAACGAGGGTATATTACACACTATTGCACCGACAGCACGCATAGGATGCACAACACGAGTATATTACACACTATAACAACGATAGCACATATAGGCTGCACAACGAGGGTATATTACACACTATTGCACCGACAGCACGCATAGGATGCACAACACGAGTATATTACTCACTATAGCAACGGTAGCACACATAGGCTGCACAACGAGGGTATAGTACACACTATTGCACCAACAGCACGCATAGGATGCACAACACGAGTATATCACACACTATAACAACGATAGCACACATAGGCTGCACAACGAGGGTATATTACACACTATAGCAACAATAGCACGCATAGGATGCACAATGGGGGTATATTACACACTATTGCACGGACAGCACGCATAGGATTCACAACGGGGGTATATTACACACTATAGCACCGATATGACGCATATGATGCACAACGAGGATATATTAAACACTATACCAACGATATCACACATAGGCTGCACAACAAGGGTATATTACACACTATAGCAACGATAGCACGCATATAATGCACAACGAGGGTATATTACACACTATTGCACCGACAGCACGCATAGGATTCACAACGATGACATATTACACACTATTGCACCGACAGCACGCATAGGATAAACAATGAGGGCATTTTACACACTATTGCACCGATAGCACGCATAGGATGCACAACGAGGGTATATTACACACTATAGCAACGCTAGCACGTATAGGATGCACAACGAGGGTATATTACATACTATTGCACCGACAGCACGCATAGGATTCACAACGGGATATATTACACACTATAGCACCGATATGACGCATGTGATGCAAAACGAGGGTATATTACACTTTATGGCAACGGTAGCACACATAGGCTGCACAACGAGGGTATATTACACACTATAGCAACGACAGCAAGCACAGGATGCACAACGAGGGTACATTACACACTATTGCACCGACAGCACGCATAGGATTCACAACGATGACATATTACACACTATTGCATCGACAGCAGGCATAGGATGCACAATGAGGGCATATTACACACTATTGCAACGACAGCACGCATAGGATGCACAACGATGGCATAGTATACACTATTGCACCGATAGCACGCATAGGATGCACAACGAGGGTATATTACACACTATAGCAACGATAGCACGCATAGGATCCACACTGAGGGCATATTACACACTATTGCACCGCCAGCACGCATATGATGCACAACGAGGGTATATTACACACTACTGCATCGACAGCACGCATAGGATTCACAACGATGGCATATCAACACTATTGCCCCGACAGCACGCATAGGATGCACAATGAGGCATATTACACACTATAGCAACGAGAGCATGCATAGGATGCACAACGAGGATATATTACACACTATAGCAGCAATATCACGCATATGATGCACAACGAGGATATATTACGCACTATTGCAACGAGAGCATGCATAGGATGCTCAACGAGGGTACATTAATACTATAGCACCTGATACACAACGAGGGTATATTACACACTATACCAACGATATCACGCATAGGATGCACAACGAGGGCAGATTACACACTATTGCAAGGACATCACGCATAGGATGCACAACGAGTGTATATTACTCACTATAGCAACGGTAGCACACATAGGCTGCATAACGAGGGTATATTACATACTATAGCACCGACAGCACGCATATGATACACAACGAGGGTATATTACACACTATACCAACGATAGCATGCATAGGATGCACAACGAGGGTATATTACACACTATACCAACGATAGCATGCATAGGATGCACAATGAGGGTATATCACACACTATACCAACGATAGCACGCATATGATGCACAACGAGGGTATATTACACACTATTTCAACGACAGCACGCATATGATGCACAACGAGGGCATATTACAAACTATAGCAACGACAGCACGCATAGGATGCACAACGAGGGCATATTACTCACTATAGCAACGATAGCACGCATATGATGCACAACGAGGGTATATTACACACTATAGCAACGGTAGCACACATAGGCTGTATAACGAGGGAACATTACATACTATAGCACCGATAGCACGCATATGATACACAACGAGGGTATATTACACACTATACCAACGATAGCATGCATAGGATGCACAACGAGGATATATTACATACTATAGCACCGATAGCACGCATATGATGCACAACGAGGGTATATTACACACTATAGCAACGATAGCATGCATATGATACACAACGAGGGTATATTACACACTTTACCAACGATAGCATGCATAGGATGCACAACGAGGGTATATTACACACTATAGCAACGACAGCACGCATAGGATGCACAGCGGGGGTATATTACACACTATAGCACCGATATGACGCATATGATACACAACGAGGGCATATTACTCACTATAGCAACGATATCACGCATAGAATACACAACGAGGTATATTACACACTATAGCAACGATAGCACGCATATGATGCACAACGGGGGTATATTACACACTATAACAATGATAGCGCGCTTAGGATGAACAACAAGGGTATATTACACTTTATAGCAACGGTAGCACACATAGGCTGCATAACGAGGGTATATTACACACTATAGCACCGATATGACGCATATGATGCACAACGAGGGTATATTACACACTATAGCAACGACAGCACGCATAGGATGCACAACGAGGGTATATTACACACTATAGCAACGACAGCACGCATATGATGCACAAAGAGGGTATATTACTCACTGTAGCAACGACAGCACGCATAGGATGCACAACGAGGGTATATTACACACTATAGCAACGACAGCACGCATAGGATGCACAAAGAGGGTATATTACACACTATAGCAACGACAGCACGCATATGATGCACAACGAGGGTATATTACACACTATAGCAACGACAGCACGCATAGGATGCACAACGAGTGCATATTACTCACTATAGCAACGATATCACGCATAGGCTACACAACGAGGTATATTACACACTATAGCAACGATATCACGCATATGATGCACAACGAGGGTATATTACACTTTATAGCAACGGTAGCACACATATGCTGCATAACGAGGGTATATTACACACTATAGCACCGATATGACGCATATGATGCACAACGAGGGTATATTACACACTATACCAACGATAGCACGCATAGGATGCACAACGAGGGTATATTACACACTATAGCAACGATAGCACGCATATGATGCACAACGAGGGTATATTACTCACTGTAGCAACGACAGCACGCATATGATGCACAACGAGGGTATATTACATACTATAGCAACGGCAGCACGCATAGGATGCACAATGAGGGTATATTACACACTATAGCAACGATAGCACGCATATGATGCACAACGAGTGTATATTACACACTATACCAACGATAGCACGCATAGGATGCACAACGAGGGTATATTACACACTTTAGCAACGATAGCACGCATATGATGCACAACGAGGGTATATTACTCACTGTAGCAACGACAGCACGCATATGATGCACAACGAGGGTATATTACATACTATAGCAACGACAGCACGCATAGGATGCACAACGAGGGCATATTACTCACTATAGCAACGATAGCACGCATATGATACACAACGAGGGTATATTACACACTATACCAACGATAGCATGCATAGGATACACACCGAGGGTATATTACACACTATTTCAACGACAGCACGTATATGATGCACAACGAGGGCATATTACAAACTATAGCAACGACAGAACGCATAGGATACACAACGAGGGTATATTACACACTATACCAACGACAGCATGCATAGGATACACACCGAGGGTATATTACACACTATTTCAACGACAGCACGTATATGATGCACAACGAGGGCATATTACTCTCTATAGCAACGATAGCACGCATATGATGCACAACGAGGGTATATTACAAACTATAGCAACGGTAGCACACATAGGCTGTATAACGAGGGTACATTACATACTATAGCACCGATAGCACGCATATGATACACAACGAGGGTATATTACACACTATACCATCGATAGCATGCATAGGATGCACAACGAGGATATATTACATACTATAGCACCGATAGCACGCATATGATGCACAACGAGGGTATATTACACACTATAGCAACGATAGCATGCATATGATACACAACGAGGGTATATTACACACTTTACCAACGATAGCATGCATAGGATGCACAACTAGGGTATATTACACACTATAGCAACGACAGCACGCATAGGATGCACAACGAGGGTATATTACACACTATAGCAACGACAGCACGCGTAGGATGCACAACGAGGGCATATTACTCACTATAGCAACGATATCACGCATAGGATACACAACGAGGTATATTACACACTATAGCAACGATAGCACGCATACGATGCACAACGGGGGTATATTACACACTATAGCATCGATAGCACGCATATAATGCACAACGAGGGCATATTACTCACTATAGCAGCGATAGCACGCATATGATGCACAACGAGGGCATATTACTCACTATAGCAGCGATAGCACGCATAGGATGCACAACGAGGGCATATAACTCACTATAGCAGCGATAGCACGCATAGGATGCACAACGAGGGCATATCACACACTATACCAGCGATAGCACGCATAGGATGCACAACGAGGGCATATTACTCACTATAGCAACGATAGCACGCATAGAATGCACAACGAGGGTATATTACACACTATAGCATCGATAGCACGCATATGATGCACAACGAGGGCATATTACTCACTATATCAGCGATAGCACGCATAGGATGCACAACGAGGGTATATTACACACTATAGCATCGATAGCACGCATAGGATGCACAACGAGGGCATATTACTCACTATAGCAGCGATAGCACGCATAGGATGCACAACGAGGGCATATTCCTCACTATAGCAGCGATAGCACGCATAGGATGCACAACGAGGGCATATCACACACTATACCAACGATAGCACGCATAGGATGCACAACGAGGGTATATTACACACAGTAGCAAGGATTGCACGCATATGGTGCAAAACACGGGTATGTTACACACTATAGCAACGATAGCACGCACAAATAGGAAGCCTAACTTGAACACAGAACCCAAGTAGTATAGTAACTGGGGATACCAGCGTTATGTGCCCTTCGCGGGTCTAAAAACACACTTTAAAATGTGTTAATCATAGCTTTCAACTCAAGCACACCATCGTTAAACCTGTAATTTTTTTTATAATTTCAGTCAGTTTAAATAACGATGATATCCTTGCCGTTAAAAGCTTTTAACACGGATTTAAATTGCTTGAGTAAACTCGCTCGGTAAAAACAACGCAGATATCCCCAGTTCTTAAGACTACCAATCCGGTTGATCAATTAACAGACATAATAGTTTGTCTATACTATAGGTTGGATTATTTTAATCTACTCTCTCCTTTTATAAATAACTAATAACCAAAACATTTGAAATCATTAAGCAAAGTCAGACGGAACCGGACAGTAGCTATACATATCATATTCTATCATGGAATTTACTAATACGCTAATGTATATTGTCCATTATCTAGTATGTACATCTTATCATCATAAGCTGGCTGACACACTTTTTTTTGTTTATTACATATTTGTTTAGATCATGTCTTTTTGACTTAATAGCTTTCATCTCATGGCAACCTTCTGATGCTGAAAAAAAAAAGTTCTTTTAGTTATCATGCGTTATAGTTTTTTTAACAACGCACTTTTTAATACCCTTGCATTTCTTTGTACCAGTCTCATTATCTAATAGGTATGAATATAGTTTAATTCGAAGCGCAACAAATTCAACAATGGGTATTCCACATGTTTCATCTTTCATTTTACCAATCGTCCCTTGAATGCTAAAATCATGTAAATGACATTTTTCACAAAATCACTTTTTTTTACATAAATCAGTGTATTTAACCAAGATACATACCCCATAACTGTTTTTTAAGTCAATTTCCCATTATTTAGTATTTTATTAACTATTTGCAAAATGATGTATCTTTGGTGTTTTTTTTTTCTTAACGTAAAAACAGCATAAGTGCACTTACACTGTTTTTGCATTAACATTTAAACTGGACCTGCACTTAAGAGAATTGTGCACTTATTTGCAATATGACATCACAACATAAGACACATGACTGTGACATCTATTAGGCCAAATAAAAATTTACATGTGGTTCCGGTTTCCCGACCAACCCCGTTTTTAAGGGCCATAAAAAAACATAAAAAATATTAATAAATAAAATAAAATAAAATTAAAAAAAATATCATTTAAAAAAAAAAAGGGAAAATAAAAATACCTGATATCAACACACATGTATTTAAGTTAGGTGATTAAGTTTTAAAAGTATTGAGTGATAAAAATACCAAATATAAAAAAATATATTTTTAGAAAATAAAATAATTTCCCTACCTGACCTACCCTATATATAATAGGAACCACACATATAATTTTATTTGGCCTTACCTAAACAATATATAAGATGCTTAGAAGCCTGGAAGATACTTTGAAGAAAAGAAAAAAGTGTATCGACTTTCAAGGACTTGTCTATTGGGAAACTAATTTGAAAGGCATAATTCCTCAAAATTATGGCACTTACCTCTGAGGTTTTCATATGAAAGTCAGTGCTTGTTAGATGTGTCATTGAATTCTTTTTGGAATTGAATTGAATGTTGTTTAACGGCTCATCAACACAGTATAGGTTATTTAAAGCCGCCCCAGAGAGAGGGGAAGGATACATAGGAATACGGGAACCGTGCCCTACTCTTATTATCGAATAGATTCCTATGGTTCTTTAACGTGCTCGGAGGATAGACCGATACACGGGACCGCCCGGTTTACGTCCCAATCCGACGGACGAGGCTAAGGGAAAGTGTCTTGCACAAGAACACACCGACGAATTTCAGTGGCACCACGGAGGATTGAACCCGAGGCCTCCGGTTACAAATCCGCCGCGCTACAGACTGCGCCTTTCTTTTTGGGGGTTTAAGATATAATACAAAAATAAATTTAAAAAAGAATTTAGTTGACAAGCTTACATACAAAACTGTAACCAGTTTGACTGTTACCAGTTTGTTCTAAGTATAAAAGGGGCTATAATTAAAATAAAAGCATGAGTTATAGAACCATGCAGGCTTTATGATGCTGTCTAATGATGCCGAATACATGTGTGAAGTTTCAATCCAGTATGTAAAGTAGTTTGGGAAATACAAGCTTACATACAAAACTATAACTGGACACGACAATCGAGCGATGACAATAGCTTTTTTTTCGTTGAAAAAGTCGAGCGAAAAATGTTTACGACATCAATTTTGTGAAAGGACCTTTTGGGGATATTGCTTCAGATATTTATGAGTCTGATGACACGGCTTAGGCAGTATTTTCAGGAATAATCACCCAAGTCAAACTTGTATTATTTGATTATTGTAATTTTAAGAATTTTAATTTCATAGTCTCTTAAAATTCTTTTAGAACAGCATAGTTTAAATCATAAATTATGTTTAATGGTATATTTTACTGTACTATTAGTTGATAGAATCATAAATTTGCTGTTAACTATAGGATTACGATAGATTCTAACACACTTTTGAAAATTCCTGCAATCCCACTGGTTGACGTTTAAAAAAAAGTTCGACAATCAAATAATGCATAACCCATCACAAATCCATTCGTGTGTAGTTAAACCGTTAGAACCATGACATATATAATTTTATTTCAATGTGTTTTTGAATAAAACTGCCAAAAACAATGAAATGCATTAGTAATGGGTTAACCAGTATTAAAATTCTGACTTTAGCAACAGCATATCTGTCATTTAATGGTCTCAAATTGTGTTCAACGGCTCCGAAAAAGTCACCTTTTAACAAATTTTGCGTCCATTAGTAACTGTTATATACCATCACAAAATACAGAATTTCAATGCAGTGAGCCCTATAACTGCCACTGTATTAAACTTGCTGTTAACAATATTAATGATTATGATATAATATCTTGCGGTTGTATTGTTAGGTTCTGTGTTAAACAAAATAATAATATTGAATTTTTTTTTTTAAATAATCTTTAACAGTTACTGTGGAATAGATTTTTTTTTAAAATTCCACACACAGATCCCAACAATGCTAAAAAAACCACACCATTATTATTGATTTAAACAAAATAAAAAACATTTCTTAAAACTTCATATCTTATTCACACATTTTCCATTAACAGGGAATGAAAGATGCTTAATTTTGGTTAAAATAACTTAAATGATGATAATAAAGAGATAAATAACATAAGAGCAAAAAGCCAGTAAGTGCACATACAAAAAATTTGCACTCAAATATTAAGTACAAAAACCAATAAGTGATCTTACATGGTTTTTGCGTTCAAGTTTTCAGTGCAAAAATCTTGTGTGTTTTTTTACTTTCACTGTTCCCTTTTTAATTAAAACACATTAGACATTTAAACTGTTATGTCTAAAGTATAACTGTATTTTTAGCTTAAGTATGAAAAATTAACCCTTAATAATACCAATCTAAAACGTTTAACAGTTTTTTGTCTCTCCTGAAAAGTAGCGATAATGCACTTACGTCGGTTTTGCGTTCAACAGACGCAATAACCTTTTTGCTGCTAAAAATAAAAAAAATACTTTTTGAATCATAATCACTATTGTCAAAAAGTTCTTTATCCTTATAAAAATCTGCATACACATCTTTTGTTTTAATTTCATAGCACAAAGAATCAGTAAACAGCAATTTAGCTTTTTCACTATAATTATTTTTAATGAGTTGTAATGGAAATCATACATCAAAAGTACAAAATACACATACCAACATAACAAGGACGATATAAAATTAGTTTTTCTTTTATTCTGTTTATGGCAAATACATTTTAATAAACATTTTACAAGAAATAAATGAAGGTCTTGCTGCATATTTTAAAATAACTCCTCATAATGAGTCAATTTGACATTAACTCTCTTTCTCAAATTTTCAATAGTCTTACCAAAAACTGAATTGTTCATTAGTTTAAAGAAATCCTTTTCAAAAGCATTCTTACCGACTGTTCTTTTAGCAGTGTTAAAGTTTATGTATACTTTTAACCACTCGGATTCATCAAACTGTAGTATTCTATGCATTTTTGTTACCTTTAATCCAAACTTTTTGTACAGTTTCGAGTTTATGTAATGCACAACATATTTCTTTTTATCTGTAGTGTTGTAACTTGACTATATCGTAAATTAAACTTTTCTTTTAAAGTCTTACAATAATCTAATAACCATTAATTTGTTTATTTAATCTCTCAGGAGCAAGAGGGTAGTCATTATGAGAGTTATGTAGTTGCTTAGGATACTCAAGATTACACTCAACAATATAGTTTGATTTTCCTTTTTCAATCTTACTGACCCACTTAAAGTTGCCAGTAGGCAGTGATTGGCACATAGCCCGTCCATACAAGTTATTTGCAAGGTATATTATGTATTTACTTTCTTTCTCACTGTCATAATGTTTCATATGTGTATTGTTAGCCTTTGAATATCTATTTGCAATATAACTTATCATTGAGTACCTTCTTTGTGGCTTTCTAGGCTATTGCGTTTTTTTTGTATTTATATATACACGAGCATTTTTGTGTTTTACTTATATTGCCTATTAATTCTGCCTTGTTGGTTAGAGATCAGTTCATGGCGGGGATTTGGTGCACCCTAGAACCTGGTTTAAATATCAAGCGGCCTTTTTTGCCACTGACCGTTCCAAGGCCTATTGTCAACCCTTTTGTGTTTATGTTGTCTTATTTGGCCTTTTATTCATTTTTAAATTTGTTCTTTGTTACTGTGTGTGTTTGTGGTTGACTGTCGTCCTTGAATGCTGCTTTTCCTGTTCGATTTTTATATCTATATTTATTCCACTTCTTAGTATTTTTTCTATGAACAAATATTGATCAATGTCAGTTATTAATTCAAGCTGAACTCCAGTCATCTTAAGACATGCACCCCAAGCTAATCCAGGACTACTAAAGTAGTGGCAAGGATCTAATTTATAGTACTCAAAACACATCTTTCTAAAGTTTTCAAAATCATCTGCTAGTAAAAGCACATCAGTTTTAAGATATAGGTCATGATATTCTCCCAAGTTTTTAATATTAAATGCTTTCCATATTTGTTTCGAATGCTTGTAATCTGCAGCTGATATATGTTCGTCATTTAACTTATAATAAAAGCTATCTTTATCAGGTAATTTAGTTTCTTCAAAACGTATAAAACTATTCATGTAATCATAAGGATAAACACCTTTTCTTTTTACTACCTCTAACTTTTCACTAGGATACTCTTGTGATGTACATGTAAATGATGGAATATGTTTTACTAAACTATCAAGTGATTGAGACATAAATTGGAAACTATTAATAAACACCAAATATTTTCCTAACATAAAAGCCATGTATTTTTCCATGTTATTTGGTATAACGTTTATTTCTTGTTTATACTTTCAATGTGTTGCATTATAAAATGTGAATCATAACTCTTATGTTAAGAAATACAAAGGTATTTTTCTAGTCAATCTGAAATTAAGATTACAAGATTCATGAGCACTTTCTCTAAACGTTTCAGTTTTGTAACAGTGATCTCTAACCATTTTGTCTCCATTCACATAATTTTTATTGCAAATATGACATTTTTTAGATTTTTTAAATTCTTTTTCTTGTTATTCTGTCATTGTTAAAAAAAAAATTAAAATGCTGCGACATAGTTTTCCTGCAATATTTTTCTTCTTCTATCATTTTTTTTCTATAAACTTATAAACAACGTTTGGTCCTCTGTATGACACAACTGGTTTAGAATATGTATCATCATAACAATAAACAACTTTGTACCCGTAACCACAATCAGTGTGCTTTTGATATGCTTCTATGTATGATTCTTTAGGATTACCAAGAGCTAAATAAATGTCTTCAGTTATTGCTTCAAAGTCAGCATATATAACAAACGGAACCATTAATTGCTTATCATAGTTTTTAAACTGAACCTTCTCGTTTTATTTTGTCATTTGTAGTGCTTGTTTACCGTTAAAGGCCCAACTGGCGTATAAAAGCCACTAGATGGAGCTGGGGCAGATTTTTCATTTAAATTTATACATGGTAAAATCAAAGAGTCCTTTTTCAAAATGTTGAAAATTCAGGGTCACCATTTGAACAAACTTGTTAGAGGACCATAAGCTTATTGCAAATGCAAAATATTAAACCTCTGGCTCTTGCAATTTCAGAGAAGAAACATTTTATTAAAAATAAAATCCCTATACAAGTCTATGTAAAACATGTGACCACTGTGGCGGGGCCAAATGTGACACCAGGATCACCATTTAAACAAACTTGGTAAAGGACCATAAGCTTATAGTAAATGCAAAATATTAAACCTCTGGCTCTCGTAGTTTCAGAGAAAAGGATTTTAATAAAAAAGTCCTATGTAAAACTGGGACGCCTGGGACGGAGCCAAATTTGACCACAGGGTTACCATTTGAACAAACTTGGTAGAGGACTATTAGCTGAGGCTGATTGCAATATATGAGAGCTCTGTGCCTTGTGGTTTCAGAAAATATTTTTTTTAAAGTTTTTTGCTATATAAGTCTCTGAAAAACATGCACAATCTCAATATACAAACTTTGGACCACCGCGGCACGGCCATTTTTGACTTCGGGACTTTATTTGAACAAACTTGATAGACTAGGCGATCATTTTAAAAGAAAAACTGTCGAAATCTGTCCAGCGGTTCTTGAGAGGAAGATTTGTTAAGCTTTCAACCATATATGGTAATGACGGTCATCTTGGATGTTACGCTGACCTAATTTTAACAAATCTAAAAAACATTCATCTAAGGATCATTCATGTGAAGTTTGGTCAAAATTGGCCATGCGGTTTCTGAGGAGAAATCGTTTGAAGCAAAAGTTAACGACGACGGACGAAGAGTGATCCAAAAAGATCACCTTAAGCCTTCGGCTCAGGTGATCTAAAAACGTCAATTTAACATTTTAATGTCAATTAACAAAGTGTAAAAAGTAGGTCAAGGTCATTTATATTGACCTGAATAGGAACATATTGCTGTCATATAGATGCAAGTGTGTATGAAGTTTAAAAGCTGTACTGCTTCTGGTATCAGAGTAATGGACATAATAAAAAACTTGAATGTAAAACTTTAATGTAAATTAACAAAGTGTAAAAAGTAGGTCAAGGTCATTTATATTGACCTGATTTGGGTACGAACATATTACTGTCATACAGATGTAAGTGTGTATGAAGTTTGGAAACTGTATGGCATTTGTCATCTGAGAAAGTGAGTTAGTAAAAAACATGAATGTAAAACTTCAATGTAAATTAACAAAGTGCCAAAGTGTAAAAAGTAGGCCAAGGTCATTTATATTGACCTGATTTGGGTAGGAACATATTGCTGCCATATAGATGTAAGTGTATATGAATTTTGAAAACTGTACGGCTTTTGATATCTGAGAAATTGACTTAATAAAAAGCTTGAATGTAAAAACGGGACGTACGGAAGTACGGACAAGGGTAACATTACATGCCCGCACCATTTTCGTGGCGGGGCATAAAAATATAATGCTATATTATAGTATAATGAATTGTAAAGTTTGTAAAAAGGTTTTAGATATTATCAATCTCCCTGAAGTGTGTTTAGATTGTATCTTTTACGATAAGAATCACTGTCAATATTGCGTCGGAAATAAAATCGGAAAACAGGAAAAGCAGCATTGAAGGACGACAGTCAACCTCAAACACACACAGAAACAAAGAACACATTTAAAGATGAATAAAAGGCCAAAGCAGACATCACAAACACAAAAGGGTTGACAATAGGGCTACCGCCTTGGAACGGTCAGTGGCAAAAAAGGCCGCTGTGGGTTTAAACCAGGTTCTAGGGTGCACCAAACCTCACACTTACCCTACTGTCAACACAATAAAACGGGACAGTGTAAATAAAGAAATCCCCGCCATGAACTATTCTCTAACCAACAAGGCAGCATTAATAGGCAATATAAGTAAAACACAAAGATGCTCGTGTATATATATATACAAAAAAAACAATAGCCTAGAAATCCTCAAAGGAGGTACTCAATGACTTGTCAGAAGCCAGAGCAAGAAGAGAATAAACAATAAGTTACTTTACAAATCATTAGAAACATTGAGTTTCGAAATATATCTGGGTTAAAATCAAATACGGAAAAAAACAACAGTGTTAAGAACTGATTCTTTAAAAATACTAACATTGGATATTGTAAAAACAAAAAATTTAGATGGACATTAGCAAGAACCTTAGGGATGATATATCTCAAATAGGTAAAATCACAGTTATTAAAGGTTTTGCTCTTCCCAAACTTATATACCTATTAACAGTCCTAGAAAACCCTAAAGAGGATATTATCAAAGACATAACACAACACATGTATCAACTCTTATGGAAAGACAAACCTGATAAAATAGGAAGAAAAACCTTAAGACAGGAATACGGAAATGTTATAAATTTAGAAGAGTATATACATCCTTAAAATGTATCTGGATTAAGCGAATTAAGCTTTGTTACAAAGAAGGATAAAAATATCGGACAGGGAAAGCAGCATTCAAGGACGACAGTCAACCACAAAACACAAAAACAAACACGCAAACAGACAAACGAAAAGGCAAAAGTAATAAAAAATGCAAACGACATCACAAACACAAAAGGGTTGACAATAGGGCTACCGCCTTGGAACGGCCAGTGGCAAAGTAGGCCACTGGGGGTTTAAACCGGTTCTAGGGTGCACCAAACCTCACACTTACCCTACTGTCATCCCATTAAAACAGGACAGTGTAAATAAAGAAATCCCCGCCATGATCTAAACTCTAACCAACAAGGCAGCATCAATAGGCAATATAAGTAAAACATAAATATGCTCGTGTAAATATAATACAAAAAAACAATAGCCTAGAAAGCCACAATGAAGGTACTCAATGACTTGGCAGAAGCCAGAGCAGTAAGAGAATACACCATTACAAACATCAAACGCCACCGTCCCAATGGGCTTTAGGTAGGCGTCATCATAGGGTCCACAGTCTGTCCGGTCATCGTACAATTAAAGAGGAAAGCATAGAAGTGCACTTATGCTTGCATAAATTGTGTTATATGCGAAGTTAATGATAAAGAACGTACCTCTTTTAACTGTGGGACACATAACGAATATGATCCCATTACAGATTATAATTACAATCGTAAGAGAAGTATTTCTCATAGAAAATATCATTTGAAAAAACATTTGATGACAAAATGATGTGGAAAGACAAAGATTTGACGATTTGTTTTACAAAATTGTAAAGATTTTAGACAAAATGGAAGGTCGGAAAAGATCAATCAAATTTGAATACATTTTTCAACAGATATTTATGATACTAAAAATTAAAAAAAAGAAGTAAAACCGATTAATACAAATGCTACTAGAGAAAAGTACGACAATATTTGGAAAAAAGTTGAAAAGGAATTATGATTGGATATCATGCCCGTTCAATTTGAATTTCTTTATGTACATAACCAGAGATTCTGTAAAGTTTTTGTTTTTTTGAATCTCTTACATCTTATTAAAGGCAATTCTGATTACCTCGTCGTCATTTGCTAGAAATTTGTATGACAGAAATTGTTTAAAACTACTGTGATGTGTTTTCAACAAAGTCTTTTTTTCTGCTATTCTTGTTTTATGTACTAAAACAGCAACTACTGGAAGAACTGCACCAACTACAGCCAGGAAAACAGGAACTGCTGGAACTAATGCTAGAACAGCACCACAACCAATTATTACATTGGTAATCTGTAATGTTGTGTTTATAATACCATACAATTTATAACTACGTCTGTACGCAGCCACAAGTCGTGTCAAGTGATCATTATATTTTACATATTTTTAATAATTCATGCTAATATCTTTATTTATTAACTGTGGCCTATTATTTCCTGATTCGATACTTCTGCATACTAACTCCAGATCATTAACCGAATCATCAGGACTGTTGTAATATTCAACACAACCTTCTAAAATCTTTTTAAACTTTGAAGAACTTTTATAAATTGGCAAACCAGATAATTCTGTCAATTTCTTAAATACACTTTGAGACAACTTTGAATACGTTTTGTTACCAAATCAATAAAATCACTGTCTACTTTCTGATTTAATACAACTGTTTCTCCTTGTCTAGCAATTAGTTTGTGATGACCAGTAAGTTCAGGCAAATCAATTTGTAACATACCGTAATGCCCATCTTTACTAATTGTATAAGAATTTCTATTTTGTTGTAATCCTTTCCCCGAAAAAACAGGAGCATGCTTATGCATACTTTGAAGTCTATCTCTATAATAATCTATAGTTTTGGCTTTTTTTCTAACTGTTCGTAAGTTTGACTAAGTTCATCTTTTTCTGTCTCACTTGTCTCCAAGCTGTTTTTTTTTGTTTAGTAAGAGATCCTTTTTTGGCACCAAGTTTTTAAATTACTTTGTCAGTATTTTTCAATCTTCGTAAAATAACTGAGGTAATCCCTGATATATTTGTTTTTCTTGTACTTCCTCATCTATGGCTCTAGAAAGAGCAGCTAATTGTTGGCTCATTTCAGGAAGAGCAGCTAATTGCTGACTTATTTCTGGAAGAGTAGCTAACTGCTTAGTTAACTGTCCTCACTGACTTTTTATTTCGCTAGTTACCGGTTTAAATACTTCTTTGTACAAATCACGACTAGCTCCTTTTTCTATTCTTTTTTAATAATTTTATTTTCAGCATTTTTAACAAGTTCACATGATTTTTTTTTACCTTCTAATTCTTTCCATTTTAACAAAGACATGTATAATAAAGGTTTGATAAAAAATAAGATAAGTTAAGATAAATATGATATAACTATTTCTTATCTTATATTTGGTTTAACAATAATTATTATCCAAGTTTTATTATAATGAAAATTCCAAACTATGATATGAAGACAGAAAACGGTAATTTCAAACAGATATGGAATTTTATGCCAGACTCTTGTTTTAGAATGCTTATGTGTGGTAATTCCGGTTCTGGTAAAACAAATGCATTAGTTCACATGTAGTTAAACCTTTAGTGTACTATGACAACATTTACTTGTTTGCTAAAAGCTTGGAACAGTCGAAGTATCAGGTCTTATCACAAAAACTTGAAAAATAGCAAAACAGAATAAAATTCCCATTGGAGATATATTAGAATGTTCAAATGATGAAGTTATTCCTGTGAATAACTTTGACTCTGATACTCAAAAGATAGTTATTTTTGACGATTATGTTTGTGAACGTAATCAGAATGATATTATTAATTATTTTATCAAAGGCAGGCCTAAAACTGTTGTGAAATTAATCAACAAATGGTTGATAATAATGAATTAGAAACTGCTATTTATGAAGTTTCAAGACAAATGAGAGCTGTGAAGGATGAAAGAAGCGGAGCTTTTGATAACGAAATAACACTTCTTAGAAGTGCATTAGAAAATGATTATAAAAAATTAAATGTGTAAATAAGCACTGGCGTTGATGGTATTAACAAAGGGTTCGAAGAAATTAATAGGCAAATGATTGACAATAGTACAGCTTTTGATACTCTTCAGGCTCTTCAGGTGAAATAGGGCGTGTCTTTTGAGTATACGAGTATATTCGGAAATATATATATATATATATATATATATACAATCTGTTCAAATCTTACTCATATTTGTTGTACCGTTTTCTCACAGTAGCCAATTTTATCTCATAGCGCACACGCTTCGAGTTTCGCCCTGGTAAGTGTCACGTGATCCTGTGACGTCATTGGTACCAAACGATTAGCGGTGTCGCATTGAGTTGTATAGTATTGTCTATGTAGGATTACGTTTTATGGTACTTGTTAAAAATGCCGTGTGCTGTTGCTGGGTGAAAAAGTTTGCATAAAGAAGGACAGGATAATAACCTAAGTTTCTTTCGTTTCCCTAATCGACATAATGATATATTAAGATTTGAAATGTGGGTAGACCGTTACCGAAGAAAATCGCCCGACTCGTCGAGAAAGTGGGAACCTGCGAAAGACGCGCGAGTTTGTAGCAACCATTTTGAGTTGACTTCGTGGGAAGTCCATCCTTTGGTTTCATTATCTTTGAATTTGGAGAACAAAAGGCCATGCATATTAAAATCAACAGCGGTACCAACGATATTTGACTATAAAAATGAGAAGTGCGCAACCCCGCCGTCTCCAAGCAAGTTGTATTCGCCTATTCGACCGGCGTTGAGGAGGAAATTCATACATGAAGTAAGATTGAAATTTATGTTCAATTATCTTAGCACCTCATCGGGTATACGCATGATAAATTGAAGAAAGGTGTATAGTCTTAGATCTTTATATACACCGTGAATGTTTAGCTGTTGAATTAGAAGCATGCGTCTTTACGTGAATCAGTGAAGAGTTGACGGCGCTAATAATATGTAGCCGTCTTTTTTTAAAATATTGCTAAGAACGTTCAGCATATAAATTTAAATGAATCCGGTGAAATAAACACTGCGTCTTTGTTTCCAAATTTTAATTTTAATAATTTTTAAATTATACACCCCTTATGCCAATAGTGTTATAAATATATATTATCAACATATATAGGTCTATGGATTTGAAAAAAAAATACAAAATGTTTCATGGATATCTATTACAAGGCAGAACATTAATAATATTACTAGCTTTTATATTAATTCAGTAATGTTTTATGGCAAAGCAACAACAATAACGCCTCTTAGCTCGTGCAATAAGTAAAACAAGTATAATAGAATAATATATTTTATATTATGGTAATTTGATATGTTTAGTCTGTTTTCGATCTATATATCAGGAGTTAGTATACATGAGTAAGTATACTTACTAACTGTCTATATCGTGCTCATAATACATTTGGCTATATTATTTAAATCATAGTATTTTTCTCTCTTTGTGCGCGACAAATTAGAGCTCGCATATCATGTGATATATCCGTCTTGTGCAATACGCGTCTGCCTTCGGCGGTATTACACCGCTCAAGTAATTGCAATAAACAGGAAATATATCATAAAACTAGGTTTCCCTAAATGGTGCGCGCTTTTGTGATATACCGACGTATGTACCCTAATTAGGCTGTACTTCAATAGTGCACCGCAATATTTGATTAGTTGGGGGCAGTGGAGACTAGAGAGCATGTCATATTGCAAACACCGCTCCTAGAGTGTTTGGTGTTGATGGCGACATAAATGGCAAATATGTAATACTATAGAAATTATATGCTGTTTCATTTATTATTGTTTTTATTCATTTTTTATCAATTATGGTTAATATCTAATAAATATATTTGTTCCATGTCTACTTATCGGCAAAAAAATCTGACACTCGTATTTAGACCAGGTCCATTCATTCGGAATATACTACATTTCGCAGTTATTGTGTATGTACCAAGATATTGCAGTGTTGCAGGTGACTTACTGTCATATTTCGATGAAAACAATGTTTACGTTGTTTTTTGTTTGTTGTTGCTGTAAGTGTATAAATACACTATTTTGTTAGATTAGTGGATAGTGTAATGAACCGCTGAACGTAACGAATGACATGACACGATAGTCTTTACAAGCGCTCCATTTGCACCTGCACCGCGTTCGACTTCATCATAGTCGATGAATCCGATGTATTTTCGTCCTCAGACACGTATTCTGGCTCAAAATCGTAAGGTTGCACATTGTGTAATCGTCTTATCACGGGCATTTCCTCTGACTCAGTATCATGGTCACTTAATTCTCACATTTTCACACAAGGTATACTGTTTTGCGTTCAGTCCCAATGTAAACAAAAAATAGTTTGTTCCCAATGACGTCACTTCCGGTAATTCGCGCAAGAGTTTTTCCCCTTAGATTTTTTTCGATATTTTAGCAATGCCTGTTCGCCTGTTCGATTTGTATCTTTAAAAACATATTTTCACTGAACATACATCAATGGCATGGTAAAAATTGTATTTATAATGATATTTAATACTTAAAAACATATCAAAAGCGGATTTGTTGATTTAAGACCTATTTCTGCTATAATCAAACGTCTGATAGTCGCCACACAGCATTTCTTGATATAATTAATGATTTAAGAGTAAATGTAGATAATGTAGGCCGGATTCTAATTCTTGAAGCTACAATAGATGGAATAAGTATTATTCAAGATAATGTTGATTATGCATCGTATCCAACACAAAAAACACTTCAAAGAAAAAATCATAGTATTTTTCTTGAGGCATTTACTCTTGTATATAGCTCATTTGTTAAAAGTGAAGAATATGCTACAGAAAATCCCGGGGTGGGGAACGTCGCGGTGGCATTCACATTGTAAAACCCGGACGCTATATAGCTGAAGCAGACCGTACATATACAGTTACAAATACAGACCTGATATAGAATCTGTTAGCCTGTTTAATCTAAGTGCTGATGCGTCGTTTACTCGACCAACAATAGAAAATGGTAAGCGAATACTAAAAGGAACATTTGAAGCATATCTTCCGAAATCTCAATTTTGCGTCATCTTTACATGCATAAAACATGACTGTACCGAAGTTTTCAATTTTGAAAAGTCAAGTTTTAAACTGTATTACAAAGACAGTTAATTTTATCTATTCATATGTATAATGAAACTTAAGTAGCTAAAGCATTTCATTTAATCTAACCTATATTAAATGGAACAAAGAGTGTATTATCATCAGAAGAAGCTTAAGAGAATAGTTCATGGCGGGGATTTTTTTATTTACACTGTCCCGTTTTATTGGGTTGACAGTAGGGTAAGTGTGAGGTTTGGTGCACCCTATAACCTTGTTTAAACCCCCAGCGGCCTTTTTTGCCACTGACCGTTCCAAGGTGGTACATGTAGCCCTATTGTCAACCCTTTTGTGTGTGTGATGTCTTAGTTGGCCTTTTATTCATGTTTAAATGTGTTCTTTGTTTCTGTGTGTGTTTGTGGTTGACTGTCGTCCTTGAATGCTGCTTTTCCTGTTCGATTTTATATCTATATTCAATAATTAATAGCTCTAATACACCGAGTAATTTTACAACCGTATTTGATAGACCATTGGTATTCGACAAGAACAAACAGTATGGCATTGGACTTGATAAGATTAATTCTATGACTAACTCATGGTATAATATTAGTGAGGAAAACAAAACATTAATGGAAAATATTGGAGAGATATTATTTTCCAAAATGGAAATTACAGTTATGCTCATATCGATAATTATATAAAAGAAACATTAGCTATAAACGGTGATTTAGCTGCCGACTCATCCGTTCCTATAAAAATTGAATTTCATTTATCAAGTTTCAAATATTTAGTTACTATTCATAATAATGTTATACTTGATTTAAGTGGGGTGTGGGGGTTCAAACTTTCACACCTTAATTGGCTTTGATAAAAATGCAGTTTGATAAAAATGCAGTTATCAGAGAAACTACATTTGGAACAGTAACATAAAACATAACAAATTCTATTGATACTTTGTTATTGAATGTGATTTTTTAAGTAATTCTATTGTTGATGGATCAAACGGGGATGTTATTTATGAAATAATTACAGCTGACCTTACGAGATCATATCCTTTTAAATATGAACCGATAAGAGTAGGGTATTGCGATTTTATTATTAACAGTATTACTATTTATATAACCGATTTCTCCGGTAAAATTATTAATCTTAATGGAGTTTATACGTCATTTCGATTTGTTTTAAAAGAATTAATGTAATATAAGTTATATATGACACGTTTAAAAAAGGTTTATGACACTAGTAAGGGAACATTTACCCAAGTAGATAGATTAATGGGAGCTGGCATATTTGATATATTTTCAAAGGTTGGCTCTAAGATATTTAGCGAGTCTGTAAAAACAACATGCAAGAAAGCATTAGAAACTGCTGGAAAACAAATCATAGAGAGTGGTTCTAAAGAACTTGGAGATGAAGTGGGGGAAATGACTGCTGATAAATTAGTTTCAGTTGTAAAACCTAAATCAAAAGGAGAAATAATGTTTAAAGAACTTACAAAGGCTGATAGGAAAAAAGAAGATGCAGTCGAAACTGAAGAAGGTGTAAATGCAAAAATTAATAGATTACTATCCGGAAGGGGAAGTAAAAATGCTCATACAAGAATTAAACGATAAATTTTCACAAAAATAATCTAATTAATAATATGTAGATGTTTCGAAGTGAAAAATATAATACTAGATATGAACATGTACCTATTCAATTAGATACCCCTATAACAAGACCTGGAAATAATACTAGACAAATGAAAAGTGGCTATCAATTCACAATACATGATAGAAGTTCTCACTTTGATTGGTATAACGCATATTTTGAAATAAGTTTTCAAGTAAACAAGCTTGCTGATGGAGCTGCTTTTGCAGACGCTGATAGAATTACTTTAATGATGCGGCTTCATTGATTGATCAAATGCAAGTAAAGCAATACGGAAAAATAGTTTATGACGGCAATAATCTTCATAGATTTATTAACGTTAAAAGTTTGCTTGAAATGTCCGACGATTATGCAAAAACAACGGGAACAAATGAATACTTTTATTTAGACAATACAGCTGCAACGGAATCCCGACCTGCTGAAAAGGCTACTTTTAATACAGGGTTTACAGCTCGTCATCTTTTAATTATAGCTAACCAAATAGTTAGCTCCATAATTCCATTAAACCAATATTCATTTTTCGGAGGTTTAGAAACAAACATGCTTAATCCCAGTCAAATCAAATTAGTTTACAACTAACAGATGACAATGTATTCATTTTTAAAGAGGCCGGTGTTGATGATGGTAGAGTAATTATTAATAAATTAGTTTTGTGGATACCTAAAATGATATTTAATGATATCATATGGCATCAACAAGATGGACTTTTCTTCGTGAAATGATACAAGAAAGCGGAAGTTCTGAACTAATTGAATCCGTATTCACAGCAACGATAACACGCATAGGAAGACAAGCATGAACCCAGAACACAACAGCAACGATAACACGCATAGGCAGCATAACATGGACCCAGAACACAACAACGATAACACGCATAGGCAGCTCGTTATTGAATATGCGTCAATTTAATTATGAGTTGGTAACTCAATTCGACACTCCAATTTTGGGGTTTGGCCTGGCTGGTTAAAGCCGTTTAAATTGTGTTTATAAGGTTTGTATTCTCAAATGGGTAAATTATGTATATACCGCATCGTCAGTAGGTTTAGAACTAGTGTACATATGTTGTAACAGGTGGCTGTTGTTGGCGGCATAGCTTCTTTAAACACTTGGAATCTTGGAGTTGAACGGAGTTTTGGAGTTGAACGGAGTTTTGGAGTTGCGAGAATCTTGGGAGTACTAATAATTGTGTTGTTTGTTACACTTTCATGTTTATTTGCTCAAGATATCTAAAGTGGTAATACTAGATGGTTGGATGGTGATATGGTCATTTCCAGCACATGTTATGTTATATACGACAGTCGATTTTTAGTGATGGAGGCAGACTACCCACTTTTTTCTGGGTAGAATCAGTATTGTATATTTTTCACTTACAAGTCAATCTCCCAGTGGGATTCGAACCCACAGCGGTGACAGGCGATACGGTTACAGCGTCTTTACCTCCCGAGCCACGGAAACGATTGGCTCTTTAGAGTAGCGTATACAAGCTAACAGAAGAATACAAAAAACATTATAGTGTATGCAAACAACGTGGAGAGATAGAACCAGTACCTTCCGTCATCCGTGAGAATCGACACTTTCTCACAAGTCGAGCTCCCAAAGAGATTTGAACCCACAGCGAGGAGAGACGACAAGGTATTTACCATCCCGGTCAACAGAAGTAATACTAGAGAAAATACAGTCTACTTGATGCATGGCAAAGATCTATTGACCTAAGTTACGTTAGTTTGCATCATTACGAAGTAATTCGTCATTTCCGTCCTGTTACGGCGCCATATTTATTTGTCATGGTAACATTCAAGATATCATTCAAAATACGGTTAAGTGAATCAAAATGTCCGTAAATCACCTATTTCCAGCTGTTGCTATCCCCTTTGTTGACATCTGTAGTAACTCCTGATCAATAATTATATACTTTACTTGCGTGTTTATACAACCACTGCAAACACACCGTCACATGCAGAGGGGTAGGACCCCCCCCCCCCCCCCCCCCCACCCCATTCATATTCATTTTGTCATTTTTTGTTCATGCTCATTAAAGGTCTTCATCATGACCCCTGCATTGTTTCAGGTGCCATCTCGCTCACATCACTAAGAGCAGTGGCAGAAAAACAATAACGTGGCTCCAGCGTAAATGGAGTTTCTACGATAGAATTTGCAGCAACTCTGCAGTTCAGGGTGAGAAGGTTCTAGGCCCATTTTCCATATTTTATCTCGATGTACATGGAAGATGAGCCTGGCATGTTCATGCCTTTTAGACGCCATATAACCTTTTCATGTGTTGGTGCGCCTTAAAACCCCAATTCAATTTAATTATAACAAATGCAACAGTTGTCATAATAAGAAGCAAAAAGGTATACATATCTCAAATTAGGTTATTTGGACATCAACTTTTGGGAAAGAGGAAGACAGGATGAGGTTGCCCGTCAGAAATGCTCACGTGGAGGCATTTAAGAAAAGAAAGCATCCTTGGCTATTACTGAGCCCAACAAGATAAAGTTTCAGTATTTTAATTGAGTCTGTCCATGTAAGCTTGTGTCAATACAACACTCCCCGTGCCCCATTACAACAGTTTAGGACTCGGCTTAATATTACACAATCCAATTTCTCGAGATTATAGGGATCCAAAAAAGATTGACATTTTAAGATGTAATAATATGTATAACTGAGTGTGTGTTTGCGTGCGTGCATGGGTACGTGCGTGTTAGTGTTGGTATGGTGTGTGTGTGTGCGTGCGTGCGTGCGTGGGTGTGCGTGTGTGCGCTTGACAAAAATCGAAATTGACATGTGTATTATCAATGTATCTGGAAAATAGTTAGCATGTAATGGATGAAACTTTATGTACTACGGTCTCGTAACTAGAAGGTTAAGGTTGGGATAGTTAAAGGCACACATTATATATCGTCTTTAATCGACCACTTTGATAAATTGATAAATAGTAAACATCATCCTTCCTTTTATTTACGAGTAGGAAGTAGTGATACAGACCCATTTGGGTCTATACAGGCCCTCTATACCATCTTGGGTCTATTTTGTTCCAGGTGACAAAAACTAGAAAATTTGCAATTCATAAACAAGAGCTCCCTGTAAAGAACACTTCCTAAACAAGAGTTCCTTGTAATGAACAATTTCTAAACAAGAGTTCCCTGTAAAGAACAATGCATTAACCAAAGTTCCCTGTAAAGAACAATTCATAAACAAGAGTTCCCTGTAAAGTCTTATTCATAAACAAGAGTTCCCTGTAATGAACAATTCATAAACAATTGAATTGGGGTTTTAAGGCGCACCAACACATGAAAAGGTTATATGGCGCATAACAGGCATGAACATGCCAGGCTCATCTTCCATGTACATCGAGATAAAATATGGAAAATGGGTCTAGGACCTTCTCACCCTGAACTGCAGAGTTGCTGCAAATTCTATCGTAGAAACTCCATTTACGCTGGAGCCACGTTTATTGTTTTTCTGCCACTGCTCTTTTGATGCGAGCGAGATAGCACCTGAAACAATGCAGGGATCATGATGAAGACCTTAATGAACATGAACAAAAAATGATAAAATGAACATGAGATTTATAAACAAGAGTTCATAAACAAGAGTTCCCTGTAAAGACTTATTCATAAACAAGAGTTCCCTGTAATGAAAAATTCATAAACAAGAGCTCCCTGTAAAGAACAATTCTTACACAAGAGTTCGCTGTAATGAACAATTCTTACACAAGAGTTCCCTGTAATGAACAATTCCTAACCAAGAGTTCCCTGTAAAGGGCAGGTTCATAAACAAGAGCTCCCTGTAAAGACCAGTTCATAAACAAGAGTTCCCTGTAAAGACTAATTCATAAACAATAGCTCCCTGTAAAGAATTGAATTGAACTGAATTGGGGTTTTAAGGCGCACCAACACATAATAGGTTATATGGCGCCTAACAGGAATGAACATACCAGGCTCATCCTCCATTTACATCGAGATAAAATATGGAGAATGGGCCTAGAACCTTCTCACCTGCAGAACTGCAGAGTTGCTGCAAATTCTATTGTAGACACTCCATTTATGCTGGAGTCACGTTTATTGTTTTTCTGCCACTGCTCTAGTGATTTGAGCGAGATGGCACCTGAAACAATGCAGGGGTCATGATGAAGACCTTTAATGAGCATGAACAAAAAATGATAAAATGAACATGAATTTGGGGGGTTCTACTCCTCTGCCTATCCCTCCAACGGGATCTGCAGTGGCCCTATTCTTTGCCCCAAAACCAAACAGGGCCCCCGGAACAACACGGGGCTCCCTGTAAAGAACAATTCCTAAACAAAAGTTCCCTGTAAAGAACAATTCCTAAACAAAAATTCCCTGTAATGAACAATTCCTAAACAAAAGTTCCCTGTAAAGAACAATTCCTAAACAAAAGTTCCTTGTAAAGAACAATTCCTAAACAAAAGTTCCCTGTAAAGAACAATTCCGAAACAAAAGTTCCCTGTAATGAACAATTCCTAAACAAAAGTTCCCTGTAAAGAACAATTCCTAAACAAAAGTTCCCTGTAATGAACAATTCATAAACAAGAGTTCCCTGTAAAGACCAATTCATAAACAAGAGTTCCCTGTAAAGGACAATTCATAAACAAGAGTTCCCTGTAAAGAGCAATTCTTAAACAAGAGTTCCCTGTAATGAACAATTAATATAAAACAATAGTTCCTTGTACGAACAATTCCTAAAAAAGAGTTCCCTGTAATGAACAATTCCTGAACAAAAGTTCCCTGTAATCAACAATTCATAAAGAAAAGTTCCCTGTAAAGAACAATTCTTAAACAAGAGTTCCCTGTAATGAACAATTAATATAAAACAATAGTTCCTTGTATGAACAATTCCTAAAAAAGAGTTCCCTGTAATGAACAATTCCTGAACAAAAGTTCCCTGTAATCAACAATTCCTAAACAAAAGTTCCCTGTAAAGAACAATTCCTAAACAAAAGTTCCCTGTAATGAACAATTCCTAAACAAAAGTTCCCTGTAAAGAACAATTCCTAAACAAAAGTTCCCTGTAATGAAAATTCATAAACAATAGTTCCCTGTAAAGAACAATCCATAAACAAAAGTTCCTTGTAAAGAAAAATTCATAAAGAAGATTTCCCTGTAAAGAACAATTAATATAAAACAAGAGTTCCTTGTAATGAACAATTCATAAAAAAGAGTTCCCTGTCGAAGATTCCTGTTAAGTTTCATAAAGGATGGTGTCCCATTATTATACCTCCGCTTTCACAAATTGAAGTTGGGCTATATAGGAATCACGCTGTCCGTAATGTCTCGTCGCATAACATATTTTTGTCCCATCCTGTTGCATAACACATTTTTATTACTTGTAATCCTTAAACAGTTTTGAATGGGTTCCCAAACTTCATATACACATAACAACTGATGACCTTATGTCCCTCTACATCACTCATTGTTTTATTGCCTAATTTAGTACAGAAGTGTGGCCCTTTGTTTGACTCAGAATTTAAGTGGGGGTATTCATCACCTTCAGTGATAGTTCTAGTGTGTAATCCCATTGAAAGTGCATTTAATATGGAACAAGAGGGCCAAAATGGCCCTCAATAAATGGCCCTGAATCGATCACCTGAGGATCTTCACAATGATGAAAAAAGCATCCCCTCGCAAATGCTGACTGAAAATGTTTTAAGTTTTTCCCGAAGTATGTATAGGTAAAAATATGCAAAATGTCTATATACAATCTTTGGACACCGGGGTGGGGGTGGGGGAGAGGGGTGGATCTCTGACTCCAGGAACTTCAAAATGAGCAAACCTGATAGTCCAGGGGTTAGCAATCATTAATTAGAGGTTAATATACGACCATGGTGTGCCTTTTGTCGACAAGGGTCACCATTTTTTTTAACCAACTTGGTAGAGGACCATAAGCTTACAATAAATGCAAAATATTAAACCTCTGGCTCTTGTAGTTTCAGAGAAGAAGGTTATTTAGGATTTCCCTATATAAGTCTATGTAAAAGATATGACCCCTGGGGTGGGGCCAAATATGACCCCAGGGTCTCCATTTGAACAAGCTTGGTAGAGACCATAAATATTAAAACCCTGGCTCTTGTAGTTTCAGAGAAGAAGATTTTTTAGGGTTTTCCCTATATAATCCTAGGTAAAACATGTGACCCCTGGGGTGGGGCCAAATGTGACCCAGAGCCATCATTTGAACAAATTTGGTAGAGGACCATAAGCTTATAGTAAATGCAAAATATTAAACCTCTGGCTCTTGTAGTTTCAGAGAAAACGATTTTTTAAGTTTTTCCCTACATAAGTCTATGTAAAACTATGACCCCGGGGTGGGGCCAAATTTGACCCCAGGGTCACCATTTGAACAAACTTGGCAAAGGATCATAAGCTGATGCTACATGTAATATATGAGAGCCTTGTGGTTTCAGAGAAGAAGATTTTTAAAGATGAATGGGCACCCTTTTTGTAGTATTATCAATTAAGACATTTAACTCTTAAACGTCATATAAACATTTCTTGATAGTCCCGGAGAGAAACATATATTTAAAACCGCTACTAAGTTGTATGTAAACGTAAGTATTATTTGCATGACTTAGATACTACTTTTACCACTGCGTGACTGCACGGGGAAATGAGGTAAATCTGAATTGTATAGCTGCACAAATATTGCCAGATAATTGATAAATACATTTACCTGTGGATTAATTTACCTGTTCCAAGTTTTCTACGTCGTCAAATAAAATCTTATTCACGCTTTTCACAGATATTGCAATGTGTGAATTGTAAATATCTATTGTTGTGTATTGATTTCTATTGTTGTGTATTGATTTCGATTTAAATAAACATGTTTATGAAACAAAACATGGCTGGAGAACTTTAAAAGTTGTTCCTATACAAGTCTATGCAAAACATGCAAAATCTCCATATACAAGCTATCGACCACCGGAGCACGGCCATTTCTGACCCTGGGGACTTCATTTAAACAAACTTGATAGTCTAGGCCTTGGCGATTATTTTATAAGAAAAACTGTCTAAATCTGTCCAGCGGTTCTTGATAAGATCTTTTTTTTTAAAGTTTTGACCTTTTATGGTAACGGCGGCCATCTTGGATGTCGCGCAGGCCTAGTTTTAACAAATTTGAAAAACATTCATCTAAGGATCATCCATATGAAGTTTGGTCAAAATTAGCCAAGCGGTTTCTGAGGAGAAGTCATTTGAAGCAAAGGTTAACGACTGACGTACGATGATGGACAAAAAGTGATCCCAATGGATCACCTTGAGCCTTTGGCTCAGGTAATCTAAGCCTTCGGCACAGGTGATCTAAAAACTTAAACATACCTGAAAAACTTCCAGTTTAATGTGTACGCTTTTATCTACTAGCCAGTGTTAACCATACAGAGATCTAAGAAGTAGAGATTGGGCATTTACTCAAATCTCACATGATCTCGTATGACACACGGTAAAACTGCAAAATCTCATTCTTTATTTTCTCTTCTTATATTTAAGACAGCAAGAATATAATAATATCACTACACATATGGTATTATGAACTTTAATTTGAGACCAGCTGCATACTCCTGCTGTGAAAAATGACCAATTCTATACAGTTCCAAATTTTATCAAAACTACAACAACAACCGGAAGTAGCATAAAGTAGGCCATAGTCTGACTTTTTAAATAACATTTGCTAACATTTTTAGTAAACATAGAACTATTTTGAAAATTCCATTGCATTCCAAACATAAATGTCTAATTTCAGACCATTTGCATGCAGACTGTTGATTTATGATATGACAAATATCTGGTTTATTATATGCCTCTTCATTGAATAATAAATTCAACATTATAAATATGTGAATAAATCAATACAATAATGACCTAGAGTATGACATCAGGTGAGTATTGATCGAGTCACATAATTATCAAGTATTTCTTAAATTTATACTGAATTCAAGAATGGCACAGCACAGATGAAATTGAACAAATATAACACTAGAAGTTTCATGTACAAATATTCAGCTATATTTTAGTTACAATATTTTAATGGGATGACACATATTATAGGGGATATCTGTACATCAGGATTAGCTTTTTTTGGATTGTTTAAATGCATTTTTTTCTGTATTAAATTGATAAAAATAACCTAAATGAGCCATAAACCACCAAAAGAAATTACACTGAACATACAGAAATAGAAGACCTGAAGAAGGTATTTCCAAACTATAACCAAGGTTATATATTTTGAACTTAGTGGTAAAAAATCGCAATGCATTGCAATGTGGGCATTATTTGTAAGTATCGCCGAGGTGGTCAGTGTGACAACGATTTGTCACTAGGAGATTCTCTATGGCCTGATAACGCTTGTTGTAATTTATAATTACTGGGCTTTATTATAGGTAACTGTTAATGTTGCATCAGTATGTTCGAACCATTTCAGGTTTTAACCTGGTAATTTCATAGCTTTTATTTTTTTAACGAATGTAACCCCAAAGCCGGATGAACCCCTTTTAAGATAGAAACAGTCGTGTCTAAGCAGTTGTGACAACTAGCTCATGAATCAGTCCTGTCTAAGCAGTTGTGACAACTAGCTCATGAATCAGTCATGTCTAAGCTGTTGTGATAACTAGCTCATGAATCAGTCGTGTCTAAGCAGTTGTGACAACTAGCTCATGAATCAGTCCTGTCTAAGCTGTTGTGACAACTAGCTCATGAATCAGTCGTGTCTAAGCAGTTGTGACAACTAGCTCATGAATCAGTCGTGTCTAAGCTGTTGTGACAACTAGCTCATGAATCAGTCATGTCTAAGCAGTTGTGACAACTAGCTCATGAACGGACAGAAAGTAATTTTGATTATTTTTTCCTCCATTTTAACCAAGGTTGACTTTGATGTTTTTCTTTCCTTTAGGATGCATCTGCAGTTTCATGTTTCATTCTAAATTCACGAGTATTTACCCGAAGCATTATATATAGATTGTATTTTTCAAAGGGTCACATAAATATGAGTAACCAAACAAGAGGTCAATGACCTTGAAGCTCTACTGATAGGTTTTGATAGCTAGATCAGCATTCCAGTGATGTTTCATGAAAATCTGTCAAGTAGTTTCAGAGGAGTAGTCGCTACACGTTTTTACTATATAACTCTATCTATGTAAACAAAGATAGCCGCTGGCAGCTTTGTTTAATGTTGAATCAAAACAATTTTCAACAAGGACCAACATCAAGTCATGCTGTTAATTTCAGAAAAAGTCCCATATCAATATCACTTATAGTTTTCAAAAAGTAGTCGCTACAAATTTGTTTTTTAAAAATCTATTTTGAATTTCTGGCCAACCTGAAATTTTTCTAGGATTATCTAGACATCACGGGCAACTGTTTCATATCTGTTAAGTTTCATGAAAATCAAAATCCGTCAAGTTGTTTCAGAGGAGTAGTCGCTACAAGTTTTTACTATATAACTCTATGTTAACAAAGATGGCCACTGACAGCCATATTTAAGGTTGAATCAAAATGATTTTCGACAAGAACCAACATCATGTCATGCTGATCATTTTAGAAAAGGTTCCATATCAATATCACTTATAGTTTTCAAGAAGTAGTCGCAACAAACTTATTTTTTAAAAAAAATTTTTTTGCTTTGGTGGCCATCTTGAATTTCACATCAACATGGATCAACTAGACATCAAGGACAACCTTTCTGTAAAGTTTCATGAAAATCCATCCAGTAGTTTCAGAGTAGAAGTCACTACAAAAAAACGTTTATAGACAGATGGATCAGTAGAGCTAAAAACGACTACCTGGCTATTTTTATTGTTTCAATTTACAGGTATTGTCTATATCTGTAGATCAAGGTCTGCAACCCTGCATTTAATGCAACATTGTGAAAGACTATATAGTATGCCTATGGCAAAATCAAGTGAGAACAAAACATATAGCTGGGTGCAAAGAAATACTGAAAAACGCTAAATAATCATAGAACAAACGAAAAACACTTTTAGAAACTGAAAAACACCGAAAAATATACAATTGCATGATTTAACCGAGAGTGAGTAAATCAATGATATATATATATATATATATTATTTTGTGGTAATAAATATATATTTAGGCTGGATCGGACATTTAGAGTTTTGGTGTTTTTTTGCTTTTATAATTTAATATTTATTTTGGTGTTTTTGGTTTCTTAAAGTGTTTTTCAATGGTGTTTTTTGTCTTTTCTATGGTGTTTTTTGTCTTTTCTATGGTGTTTTTTGTCTTTTCTATGCACCGCACATCGCTTCCTGCATTTCCATTATTATTACTTTTGGCACATTACAAGCGTTCAACGCTGCTCTTCTTTATCACAGATATACATACAAATGTTTTTATTGGTTATTCCATTTCCACTCCACCAGGACTAGAATTTATTGTATTTTCCCCTTTTAGCATGACCCAAATAAAATTAGAGTAGAGTCCATTTAATAGAAGGAGGGATCAATGAACTCATGAATATCACCAGTTTAATAAATACTACATTATTTTAACACATAGTTCATACTGAGACATGCATATTGCACAAACATTTTTAAGGTCGGGGTTCGAACCTGGGAGCCCTCGTTTACTAATCCAATGCTCTTACCACTGGACTATTGCATCACCCGGCACCACCCCTTCTTCTTAAAATAATTTATAAAATGTTATTCAAATTATCACAACCAATTATTTATTTTGGCAGAACTATAATGACACTCCGGCATATAAATAAATACTACCTAAGTCCTTGTAAATACAAATTACATACTGAGTAGATCTAATTCACACACGCACATGATTATAATCCTAGATAGAGTTTTTACAGAGAACAATAACATAGGACGAGCAGCTACTGGACAGCACTCAACTGTACGTTTCCGGCCGGTGGGACATTATACCTCATGACTACATGCAGGAACACAGCTAAACAGCACTGATCCTTCAATGTGTCGTCTGCTTACTAAGTGTTAAGCTTCCACTCGTGACCATTTTCCAATTATGGTAATCCTCCCGTATGTAACCATATATGTACCATCAGCTGACTGATTGGGAAAAATTACACAAAATATAGTTCCACACTCAACCATGACAGAACAGAAAGAAGAGCCTTTATATAAACAACAACACTGATTTTGCAAAAGCACCATTATTGTTTAACTACACATATGTAAAGCGACAACTCTTGTTTTCCAAAGCGTCCTTATTGTTTTGATTATACATATATAGCACGACAATCCTGGTTTTGCAGAACAGTTTTTATTGCGTGGATATCAGTTTCACAATAGTCTCGATGATTTTGCTGCCCCGTGGACAGGTAGACAGCTCCATGTGCGGGTTCTGAATTTTGTCCGTCAGGAGCTGATCAAGCTCTGAGCGAAGCTCGCGTACCAATTCTGCTATCTGTAAGCATAATGATAGTTACTTACTAGGTCAATCATATCTTCTGATGGTGTGTAGTTTGGTATATATATGTAGATCATAATCATGATAATGTAAGTTTATTTTGAAAAAACAACAACACTAATTTTCAGGTTTTAAGGGATCAAATTGCATGGGTAGTCTCATGTTAAAACAAGTTCAAATGTTTGTCTCGGCTTTATCCTTGTTTACTAAACTGTCCTAAGTGTGTACAACTAAAATGTTATATGTCATTCCTTATTTCTGTCTTATACCCCTCCTCTGCAACCCATGCCTCAAACATCCCCACCCAATAACACACAAACTTTATACAATTTTGTTTTATCCCTAATATTTGCAAAAAGTACACAAGGTATTTTGCTAAAAAAAAATATTTTGCTTTTTCAATTCCTATTTTACAACCTACAATCCCTAACCGCCACAGGTCTTTATTTTTATCCGTAATTTTACTGTCTACTTATCTTCATGTCTAATTTGAAAACTTTATGGCCTAGTGGTAGAGCATCCTTGCATGCTGGAAGTCATGAGTTTGATCCCGGCCAAGTCACACCAAAGAATTCAGAAAAAGGACTATTTGGCCCGGTGTCAGAATAGTGTGACTGGTTTAAATATCATGCTGTGTCTCTAGTCTGCGGTATGTGTGACTGGTTTAAATGTCATGCTGTGTCTCTAGTCTGCAGTATGTGTGACTGGTTTAAATATCATGCTGTGTCTCTAGTCTGCGGTATGTGTGACTGGTTTAAATGTCATGCTGTGTCTCTAGTCTGCGGTATGTGTGACTGGTTTAAATATCATGCTGTGTCTCTAGTCTGCGGTATGTGTGACTGGTTTAAATGTCATGCTGTGTCTCTAGTCTGCAGTATGTGTGACTGGTTTAAATATCATGCCGTGTCTCTATTGCACAGTATGTGTGATTGGTTTAAATATCATGCTGTGTCTCTATTGCGCGGTATTCCAATGTGGTAGCACTACAAAGTCGAGCTTTGAGCTCGCTGCTACAAGTAAACAACGTTATGATATGACCAAAAAATTATTAAAAGCGATGTTAAACCCTTATAGTTTTTTTTTATACTTTAGCAACCCTACTCCTCCCTCCCGAAGTTATACCCACCTGGTGAGAAGCTGCCATGAATCGTATCCATCCGTCGTCCACTGACAGTATAAAGCTTCCCCGCGACAGATCCACATCGATCTGTCCCCCGCCAAACAACAGTAAGGGATACACTGACACCATGGTACAGTCTCGGATATATATCTGTAATGAAGAAGAAGTATTTTAACAAGGAATGTCAACTATCTCCAAATCACAACCCCATCTAGATCATAAACAACTAGTTTAAACATTTCACAAGCTCTATTAAAACACAACTATAAAGAATTGGTGTTTAACGTCTCATCAAAACATTGTTTAGGTTATTTATCCACACAGAGAGAGGCGAAGGAAACATAGAATCTGGGAACCCTATATATTAAAGTGATATCAAAAATGTATACTTTATACTATTACTATCGAATAGATTATTATATTCTTTAACGTCCTCGGAGGTAAGGCTCTGATACATAGAGAATATTATATCAGTGCCTTTTACGAACATGTTTATTAGGCGAGGCTTAGAAAACGAAGAATGGTGTTTTCGTGCTGCAATGTAAAAGGCATTGATATAATATTCTATGTATCATGTAGATTATCCACATTTTCTGTATGAATATTACTATTATTATCTATTTTGCAGAATGTTATGCTTATCGAGGCAGCCGCCATGTTGATGTTTTTTGTTTGTTTTATGATGTCAGAAAACATTACGTACATGTCGTCAGATAACGTTAAGTACAATAAACGGCGAGAAATTCCGCACTGATTTGCTTTATTGGTCAGTGCCTAATAAAACAAAATTTATTAGATCACCCCTTTATTAGGCAGAAAAGTGCATATCTGCATGATAAATGGGACAATCCGGTTTATGTCCCCATCCGAGGGACAAGGCTAGGGTAAGTGTCTTGTGTAAAGACACATTGAAGTAACCAATTGGTGCCAGTGAGGATCGAACCCGTGATATCCGGATTCAGAGTCAAATGTTTTATCAACTGGGTTAACACATTTTTTGACAACGCATTCATATCTGTTTGGGAACAATCCATTCAAAACTGTTTGAGAATGAATGCAAGTAATAAAAATGTGTAAAGCGATGGGACAAAAATGTGTTACGCGAAGTGACGGGACGTTACGGACAACGTGATTCCTATATAGCCCCCACTTCACTTTGTGAAAGCGGGGGTATAAATAGTATGGAAACACAAATATTATTAAAACTATTACTAAATTCTATTTTAAACATTTCTAGTCAATACGTACAAGGTTTGGTTCCCTGATTAGGCATTGTTAAGTGAGATGTACACTGGTTGAACTAAAATGTATAGTAAATACTGTCATGAACTTTCTGCTATAAAAAAAGTCTCTCTTATGCCTTAACCAGGACTTTAAACCATAGAATCGCGCAAATTCATGCACGCACCCAGGGTATTTTCCCGGTACCCGCTTATGCTTATTTTGAAAAATTAGATCTGTTAACATATATCAATTTGTTTGTTTGTTTGAATGGTGTTTTATGTCATTTTTATGTGCTAAAAATGTCAAAAACACCATTCAAACAAACAAACAAATTGATATGTTAACAGATCTAATTTTCCAAATAAGCATTTTCAAGTTATACGAGGGTCATTCAATAAGTTCTGTCACTAACGCGTTTTAACAATTATGTGCTCGTTGTGAGTGTTGATGTTTGGTACCAAATGAAAGAGAGTTTCAATACCATTCCATTGATGGTAAAATGAATGCTGTATCTTTCGTGTGACGGAATTTATGGAACATTTAATACACATCACTTATACATACTGAGGCATTTTCGTCCTGAGTTTTTTTCAGGTATGTTAATTGTTACTTTTTTAAATGACTGTTTCTCTTTAAGTACTTGTCGAAGACCTTTGAAATTTCTCGTACATTACCAGTTATATCTGTGCATTACAAGATTCAGAATTTAAGCATGGTAGATGAAAAGGCATTGTCTTAGAAATTAACATTTTAAGCTAACGCGTAAAATTAATTTAATGATAAATGGACATTAAATGCATTCACTCATATCTGGTTTGCAGTAAGACCTTTCCGAATTCTCAATAATCATTTTCATGGATTATGGGCGAATAACAACAGATGGCGTACAAGAAAATTTAAAAGCATAGAATTATTCAAATCATTTTTACAACGTTTTGTAACAAGGACATTTTCAGAGATGCCAGTATCCAAAAGGTGTGGTAGGGGGAGGTAATTCAGGGGTATAAATAACCGGACATTTTTCATTTTTGTTGTGGAATTTAAGAGAGCGAAGCCAGTAGTACTATAAATACACTACTTTATCTCAGTGTAATATCCAGTTCAAAGGATATATGCCTAGTGACAGAACCTTTTGAAGCACCCTCGTATATTGCAGAAATGAATGAAATCATGTGCTTTTAGTGGTTATCTTATCTATAAGTTAAACAGGAATACGCAATTTAAAATAATCTAAGTGTTTATATCAGCTTCATCAACTACCTCTAACATTACCAGTATATTCAATACTTTTAACGACTATAACCATTAAATTTATGCTTAATCTACATACATGGATAGTAAAGGCGACAAAAATGGAACCATGTTTATAAAGTTTATTGGCATAACTGACTTAGTACCCCAGACTAAGATGACCAACTTTCATTTAACTATTTTCATTCAAAAAAATAAATAAAATTATTAATCAATTTTACCCTTGTGGTCTTCACTTTTTCATGATACACGAGATACGGACTTTCAAAATGTCTCTCTTGAAAGTTCACTGAAGATGGGTGAATTTTTACCTTAAAAAGAAAAACATATTTGGTAAGTCATTAGTATTATTTAAATAATCTTTGACGTATTACTCTATATGAAGTTCTTCTACCTACATCAAATACATAATAAAAACATGGATTGTGTACATTGAATCCACCGTTAATATACAGCCTCACATCTGATGGTTTTACTTGTAAGTTTGGTAGGACATTGTTATTAACAATGTAAGCAAAATTTATATATATATATTTCCCATTGTGATTTCTTCTACTTCAGAAGTCGATGAAATATATAAGTTCTTCATTCAGGACTGACTTTGTCCTCTAAATGTGTATGCAGTCTCCATAACAATATCCAATCTTCAACTTACATAGCCATCTGGTTTTGTTTTGAATCTTAAATCGTCTGCTTTTGGAGCGATCGCAACAGTACCTGTAAATTAATATCAAAATGTTGATTAGTTCTTGTGAACAAATTTTATTCAGTAGCTGTTAAGTATACTGAAAGGAAAAAGAAATGCGACATGGGAATTGTACAATACTGCTGCTGTTAATCGAACAGTACATGGCTACATAAGATCTTTCCTTTCGGGAAAAAGACTAAAACAGCATGTAACACAGCAAATAGTATTCCTGCAAAGTTTCATTATTGACAGAGTATGATTTGGCTCAATTATGTGAGCAAACTTAGGATGCAAAATTTTACAAACTCTTTACGTTAAATACAGTACTGAGCTGGTTCAATTTTTCAAAGAGGAACTTCATCATTTATGAATTTCCTGTTATGTGTGCTGTGATTAAAATGTCTACAACATCACAGTTGTGTCCTTTCTCTAACTATCTGCAACTTTTTTTTTACAAAACATCATGGGATTTCCTTTGAATTTATATGGAATTAAGTGTGCAGTATATACAATATATAGCGGAAATTCCCGTGTCACGTTTTTTTCCTTTCAGTATACATTAAGTTCCTTTGAACTAATTATGTTCTGAAATGTTCTTGTGAAAAGTTTTTGTTCTAAATAGTTATTATGAGATTGTCCTGAATAGCTCTTGGGAACAGATTCTGATGACAAAATGAAATACGTTGTCTATGTAAATGAATTTGTAGTGTTTTCAGTTGAATTCCTCCCATTTGTATAATTAATCGAGCGTTTTTATATTGGCTTTTAAGCATTAATTACAATAAATGTAAACAACTAGAACTATCACTGTAAGATGATGAATACCCCAGCTTAAATTCTAAGTCAAACAAAGGGCCATAATTCTGTAATATATTAGGCAATCAATGATGATTGATGTGGAGGGACATAAGGTCATCAGATGTTATATGTATATGAAGTTTGGAAACAACCCATTCTAAACTGTTTGTGGAATGAATACAAGTAATAAAAATGTGTTACGCGACACGATGGGACAAAAATGTGTTACGCGAAGTGACGGGACGTTACGGACAACGTGATTCCTATATAGCCCCCAAGCTGGGTTATAAACAGAGTATGGAAATAGAAATATTATTAAGCTATTACTGAATTCTATTTAAAACATTCTCATTCAATGTAATCAAGGTTTGGTTCCCTGACTAGGCATTGTTATTAAGGTGAGATGGTACACTGGTTCCCTGACTAGGCATTGTTATTAAGGTGAGAGGGTACACTGGTTCCCTGACTAGGCATTGTTATTAAAGTGAGATGGTACACTTGTTCCCTGACTAGGCATTGTTATTAAAGTGAGATGGTACACTGGTTCCCTGACTAGGCATTGTTATTAAAGTGAGATGGTACACTGGTTCCCTGACTAGGCATTGCTATTAAAGGGAGATGGTACACTGGTTCCCTGACTAGGCATTGCTTTTAAAGGGAGATGGTACACTGGTTCCCTGACTAGGCATTGCTTTTAAAGGGAGATGGTACACTGGTTCCCTGACTAGGTATTGCTATTAAAGGGAGATGGTACACTGGTTCCCTGATTAGGCATTGTTATCAAAGTGAGATGGTACACTGTTAGCCCATTTGAACATGTACATTTCACTTAAGTTTCTCCGATTTTCTGCCACATCATGACCACATTACTACTGGCATCTGTGCCATCGAGAGTGTTTTGTAGAAGCTGTATAGCCTGCTCCATAATGGATGTAAACAAGTATAAAGTATACATTATTTAAATATTTGATATCACTTACCCCCTCCAGTTTGAGCATACTGTTGTTCCGGGGTGAGAACCTGTACAACATTGGGGAATAGGGCTCCGACCAGGATGGCTGATACCAGCTTCTTATTGGAGGCGTTCAGATTGGCCTGAAACATATATTACAAATGTATATCATTGTGTTCGATTCATTAGGACTGTCCCACTCATACAGACTTTACTGCCGATTAGGGAAAACTGTCCCAGAAACTTGTCAGCAAATTCAACCAGAAACTTGTCAGCAAATCCAACCAGAAACTTGTGGGCAAATCCACAAAGGTCAAAATGAGAAAAACAGAATTTTAAATGATGGTATAAAAGAAGTGAGATAATGTGATATCTATTCAACCCTTAACCCGCTACATATATATAATGGACTGTTCTTTCTTTGAATTAAGACCATTCCATTTATGTGACAAAGGGGTGTTTTGGGGAAAATGACTGATAAGCAGCCAGACATTGTAAACCTGATCAGCCTGCAAGTTACAATGGACACAAAGGCTTTTATAGCTGTGCTACGCGGGTTAAGCGTTAATTCAAGAGTTTTAATATCTACAAAAATGAATATGATTTTCAAAGAAGATACTATGAATGAGGTTATTTTGGCAACAATGACCAATTATATCAAATGAAAAGTAATCACTTACTTTAAACTGATATAAAACAATGTTTAATTTTAAAAAAGTTATCAAAACAAAAACAACATACAAAGGATCTTTTACTAGCAAACAGTACTTTAAAGTAATACAGAGTATGCTATTCATTCACTGAACATGTGTGACTATGTCGGAGTTGAAACTTCACGAAAAATAAATTCCAGCCTCAATGAAAAACTATAATGATTTCACATAATGTATGCAAAAATACCACTTCTCCTGTGACAGCAGCTACCCCATCCCCACCCTGCCTGGCTGCCCGCTCCACATCTCTGGACGAGATTCCCTCGATCACAAAGCCAATATCTGACAGAAGCTCCACAAATTGTTGCTTCATACTCGACAACATCTGTAACGAGGACAAAAAGAAAACTCTAATTATAATTCTTATATAGTGTAGAATTTGTTTCATTTTTTTTTTTTAAAAATTTAACCATAAAAAACGTTTTTTTTACACAATTAAATGAAAATGAGATTTGTTTTGTTTGTTTGTTTGGTGTTTTACTTTCAACACATTAAGGTTATATATGACGGTCAATATTTTTGTGGTGGAGGCAGACCACCCACTTTTCCTGGCTAGAACCAGTACTGTACACCTCCCACCATCCGTAAGAATTGACACTTCCTCACTTACAAGTCGAGCTCCCAGTGGGATTTGAACCTGCAGTGTCGAGAGGCGAGAAGGTTTACAATGCAACATCGTTAACCCCTCGGCCATGGAGATGCTTTATGGAGAGGGCAGCTCATTTTACGAATGTATGGATGAAGGTTTAACAAAATAAGTCAAATGTTCTCTTTAGACAACGACGTGCCGTAAAACACCATTCATTCATTCTCTTTAGAAAAAATTGTATTAAACTACTGTGTGTAAGTTCTATAACCTGTCCATATTAATTGCATGAATAAGAAACCTAGACTATAACCATATTTGAGATCAACAGAAGCTGGACAAAATACAAATGTGCATGCTCCGGTACCTGTAGTGATTTCTGTGAGAGGAAATTGTCCTGACAAAAACGCCACGCCTCCTGACCACTTCTCTTTCTTGCTTCCAGCCATCCCTGTCAAAACAATCAGAATTCATCTGAGAAATACAGATTGTAATCGTTATAAAGGCATATATATGCATGTAGGTAGATAATTATTGCCGAATGAAAATTTGTGTGTGTATGTAGTTTTTTTTTGTTGAGAAATAGTGTATAGCAGTATGTGTATTGCCTGATTGCATGGAGATTGTATGGAGATTGCATGGAGATTGCATGGATGGAGATTGCATGGAGATTGCATTGAAATTGTATCGCGATTGCTTGGAGATTGCATGGAGATTGTAATGGAGATTGTATGGAGATTGTATGGAGATGCATGGATATTGCATGGAGATTGTATGGAGATCGCATGGAGATCGCATGGAGATTGCATGGAGATGGCATTGATGGAGATTGCATGGATGGAGATTGCATGGATGGAGATTGCATGGAGATTGCATGGAGAGAGATTGCATGGAGAGAGATTGCATGGAGAGAAATTGCATGGAGATTGCATGGAGATTGCATGGATGGAGATTGCATGGAGATTGCATAGATGGAGATTGCATGGAGATTGCAAGGATGGAGATATTGCATGGATATTGCATGGAGAGAGATTGCATGGAGAGAGATTGCATGGAGATTGCATGGAGTTTGCATGGAGATTGCATGGAGATTGTATGGAGATTGCATGGAGATTGCATGGATGGAGATTGCATGGAGATTGCATGGATGGAGATTGGATGGAGTCTGGATGGAGATTGCATGGAGATTGTATGGAGATTGTATGGAGATTGCATGGAGATTGCATGGATGGAGATTGCAAGGAGATTGCATGGAGATTGCATGGAGATTGCATGGAGATTGCATGGATGGAGATTGCAAGGAGATTGCATGGAGATTGCATGGATGAAGATTGGATGGAGACTGGATGGAGATTGCATGGCGATTGCATGGAGATTGAATGGAGATTGCATGGAGATTGCATTGAGATTGCATGGTGATGAATGGAAATTGCATGGATGGAGATTGCATGGAGAGAGATTGCAGGGAGATTGTGGAGATTGAATGGAGATTGTATGGAGATGTATGGAGATTGCATGGATGGAGATAGCATGGAGATTACATGAATGGAGATTGCATGGAGATTGCATGGATGGAGATTGAATGGAGATTGTATGGAGATGTATGGAGATTGCATGGATGGAGATAGCATGGGGATTACATGAATGGAGATTGCATGGAGATTGCATGCATGGAGATTGCATGCATGGAGATTGCATGGAGATTGCATGGAGAGAGATTGCATGGAGATTGCATGGAGAATGCATGGATGGAGATTGCATGGAGATTGCATGGAGAGAGATTACATGTAGATTGCATGGAGATTGCTTGGATGGAGATTGCATGGAGATTGCATGGAGATTGCATGGAGATTGCAGCATGGAGATTGCAGCATGGAGATTGCATGGAAATTACTTAGCTGCTGGACTCAATTATAGAAAAATCCTTCATTAGATGTAAGGGTAGGCATGTGGATATTTTCATGATAGAGCAGGTGCGAGTAAGGCCAGAGATTTTTATTTTTTTGGTTCTCAGATTGTTTTCGGAAAAAGTTCCACAGGAGGAGGGGGGAAAAAACACCTGAACCTTTATAAGTGTGTATCTTGTAATGGTGTTAGTCACATTGTAAAACATAAAAATGGACCTGAACAAATTTATATAACATGACCTTCTGATTTTACGTTAATTTTTAAACATGATAATGTGGTTATTTGAAATTGGTGACCAAATAATTAATAACGAAAAAAAAAATTAAAAACATTTTTTTTTTCATTTTTGCAAAAACGTAAGGTAGGAGGGTTTGAGAACCGAAACATTAAAAAAACTCTGGCCTAAGTGAAATAACAAAACACGCCTACCATAGGCAATGGCTCGGTTTCCTATAAGAACACTTATACCGTGTGTTGGAATTCTCAATCTTTAAAGGATACCCATGAATGACACTTCTATTACATGTAAAAGCATGTACTGTACTTACATTATATGCATTGAGCATGGTGAGATGATCGGAATTTCCCGTTGCAAACTCTTTCTTCTTCTCCGTGGCTTCGTGCTTCTTGCCAAAGGGCGTCACCTGGTTATTTGGATCAAACAAGGCTGACAATGATGGTATGAGAGGTTTGTTTCAGCTATAAATTGAATGCCATAATATTGTCAGGTATTTTACTATTCAAGTATAAACAAACATATTATCAGTGTACAATGCAATGTTTTAATTTATGTTTGAAGGACGAACAGGCAACTTAAAACAAACCCTTCACAAAACTTGGCTGATAAATGACAATAAGTTATATTGTGTAAAAAAGATGTGACATGACAGGCAAACTAGTCAGGGTCAATTATACCTTCCAACATTCTGAGAAATATTGAGATTTTAAAATGAAGAGTGAGATTTTGATTTTTCTAGGGCAGATTTTCAAATTGCCAGAATGAAGTTTAGTGAAAAACGCAAGAAAAAAACACTCCACTGCATTTTATAAGGAAGGAATAGGTGGAGAGTTAAAATGGTTTAAAAACAGAGAATATTTGAAGTAAAGGCCGTTTTTTTAATTTTTTTAGCTGTTGGAGTTTACTCACTTGAGTAAAAATACGCCTTCCATTTCATGAAAGAATTTCGAATAATTCAATACAGTTTATTTATTACCTTTAACATTGTATTTTGTATCCATTTTGTGGTATTTATATGTGATTATTTTTAAGAAATTCCAAATGTCTTTATTACAACTACTGAGATAAGGAACACAGAGTTCACACTTACAAAAGGTGACTTGAAGCTGAGTGATGCAGCTATAGTGAGGGCGGGGTCCAGACATCGGAAAATGGCACCAAACAACATCAGCTTCCCAATCCTGCAAATTGAAGTAAAGTAAATGCATGCCCTCGTGTAATTTGTTTTTAAAAAGAGGTCAATAACGAAAAAAATAATTCTATAAATGTACATTTGAAAATGCAACACTTAGTATTTTTTTAATTTCTAGAGTGGAACTGAAGTCCTCATGCTAAATGTGTTTTAACTGAAAGAAGTAGAGCAAATCTTAAGCAACTGTGTAAATTAATTGAAAATTAAAAACGTTACATTTTTAAATGTACTGAGTACAATTATAAACTTTTTTAATTCGACAAACTGAACAGTAAAACTATTTTACTGCTCCAATGACAAACCCGAGAGCGCTCAAATGATGTTAGTTCTGTGAATTTTCTTGGGACAAAAGCATTTTCAAGGTCAAATATAAGTTTGCTATGACACTGACCTTTGAGATACTGACCTCAAAATCAATATGTCTGATCAAACTTGCTTACAAACGTCAGTGTGGATGCTGTAGGTTTAATATAAGCTAACTAGAAAATTACATTAAAATGGACTTACCGGTAACAAAAAAAAACAATTGAATTTAAAAGGTTTTTTGTACATGTGTACATATGGCCAGCACAACAATATATGCCTGTTCCACTTTCATGGCATGGTTTAAAAATATTAAACAAATACTCACCTGACATCTACTGGAAGAGTTCCAAGATGATATCCAAGGGGAGTCAGCTCCTGTAACAGACAACCAAAAAAGGACTTTAAAGGGACACTGTCCGTAACTTTTAGCTTATAAAACACACACTAATTATGTTCGCAAACATTACACACCAAACATTACTGAATATTTACTAATTAATGCAGGATCGTTTGACGGAATTCAATCGCGGTACAAAAAAAAGAGAAACCATTCCGCGCGTTTGAACTCGTAACCAAAACTAAAATTACACTCGCGGTTATAATAGTGAGTAGTGAGCGTAAAGTGGTCGACCTAGCTCCCGACTGAGCTAAGCAGGCTATACATATTACGCACTAAATACTATGGTAAAAAACCTAATGCGCTAATGGAAGTCACGTGATCGCAGAAAAGGTAAATATTGTGGGTCCCACTTTATTTACAAATAATAATTGAAGCTTTTTTTTTTCAAACTCACAAATGTATTTCTACTGACTTCTTAGGGTCTATGCTCATGTTTTCATGTATATATTTCACTGAATAAAAGTCAGAGGGTTATTTGGTTATGCTCAATATCTGCTTACTTACGGGCAGTGTCCCTTTAAAGGAACACACGGAAATCGTGTTGTTTTTTAAACTGGAATATTCCAATAATTAATATTAATGAAAGTGTATATACAAGCAAGCCAAAATAATACTGGATTAATAAATCAACATCATAATTGTAATGCTCAATAAAAAAACTCCAAGTTTGTTGTGTGTCCCTTTAATTTATTATTTTTGAACACACGCTGCTTAGGAATTTGACCAAATTGCCTTTTTTCATACTGGAAGGTGTATCTTATGATTTATTTCAATATAATGTTTTACCGAGATAAAAAACACAAGCATTGTTATTTACTTGTAACTGCAAAATCTCTTCAAGAATGATTTTTTGGTTGGTTGGTTAAATGGTGTTTTATGCCATTTTCGGCTATATAAGATGGTTGATTTTAAGGGGTGGAGGCAGACCACCCACTTTTTTCTGGGTACCTGTTTATCTACCACCATCCATAAGAATCAACACTTTCTCACTTAAAGTTCAGCTCCCAGTGGGATTAAAACCCGCAGTGGCGAGAGATATGACGATTTCAATTGCAGTGTCTTTACCATCATTGACACGGATCGCTCGCAAGAATGAAATAGTCACTCTATCTCAATCAATATGAGAATCATAATTATGGATAAAACAAGTTGCTCCTGAACTTACAAGTTCGTTAATATATAATACAAACAAAAGGCGAAAGAAAAAAAGGGTGAATATTTAAACTAATGATAAAGATTAAACTTACCCCCTTATCATCAAGTGCCCCTAGAACCTCAAGTCTCTTAATGGCCGAGGATATGGCTTCAGCATCGGGGGGCTCCGGTAGTTTATTTAACACATCCTGAAAATATTGTTAAGCTGGATACACCCATACAAAGCAAAGTCCCAAACACCAGGTTTTGAGCTTGCAAATATAAACCTGCTGGAAATATTTGATTTCTAATCTGACATGGATTTTCATATATATAATACAAAAATATTCGAGATTAATATTAAACATAATACAGAACAATTCTCACATCTGACATTTGATGAGCTATCTCTCAAGGTCAAACAAAGGAACTATGCAGCTTCAAGGGCTTTTAAAACAATTTGTTGTTGGATCAATTGCATTTTTGCTTTACATAGATTATGCGGCTTAATTATTAAATACATGTGCGCATTTCATATGAAACTTAAGCACATTATGAGGGTTTACTCTTCCATATCGCCTCCAGTCCCTATAATAACCAATCAGCATTAAGTATTTTAATAGACCATGTAAGATACAACAATTCAATTATTGTCTTTCTAAATAAATATTAACCTTTTGTACGGACAACTCAACTAACAGCTACTGTAAAACTTACAGCTATCCTTGTACTAACTACAAGGGGAGATAACTAACCTTGACTTGTATCCTTTTGAAGATGTCCAGCATTATAATCCTCAGAGGAGATAACTAACCTTGACTTGTATCCTTTTGAAGATGTCCAGCATTCTAATCCTCAGTACTATCTGCTCCAGAGGTGCTCGCTGGATCTCTTATTACGGATATATAAAGATCAGCATATTAAATACAGAAAAGAAGCAAAAAATATTTACCCCTTCATAAAGTTTAGTCTTTTAAATGACCCATGATATCAGATGGTAAATCAAAATTATATAAATTTAACAGCGGTTATCGTAAAACACCCAGTGACATGAGTATACAAATACAATAAACACAGAGGTTATCATAAAACACCCAGTGACATGTGTATACAAATACAATATACACAGAGGGTATAAAACACCCAGTGACATGTGTATACAAATACAATATACACAGAGGTTATCATAAAACACCCAGCGACATGTGTATACAAATACAATATACACAGAGGGTATAAAACACCCAGTGACATGTGTATACAAATACAATATACACAGAGGTTATCATAAAACACCCAGCGACATGTGTATACAAATACAATATACACAGAGGTTATCATAAAACACCCAGTGACATGTGTATACAAATACAATATACACAGAGGTTATAAAACACCCAGTGGCATGTGTATACAAATCCAATATACACAGAGGGTATAAAACACCCAGTGGCATGTGTATACAAATACAATATACACAGAGGGTATAAAACACCCAGTGACATGTGTATACAAATACAATATACACAGAGGTTATCATAAAACACCCAGCGACATGTGTATACAAATACAATATACACAGAGGTTATAAAACACCCAGTGACATGTGTATACAAATACAATATACACAGAGGTTATCATAAAACACCCAGCCCTATCGGTGTATAAGTCAGTGTTAAGTTAATCGTGTGTGCTTGGTGGAGAAGCAAGAACATTATTTACCCCAATAATGATTACAATTTCAGACAGATCAAATTTAATTTTGTTAAGGACCAGCTAAATCATGTGTGCGCCTGTATGTAAGTCTCATGAAAAGCCATTTCAGTTTAATATTAAAAATATTAGAGGTTTAGCCATCACAGAAAATAGATGTTTGGAGACAGACGGACAGACATCAAAATATCATTTACCTGGTATCGGCTGTTCTAGAAGGTGGTGCTGGAACCTGTGACTAGTAAACAGATGGAAGCTGACACCGGCCCTCACGCGACCTGCCCGACCCTTCCTCTGTATTGCGTTGGCCCGAGACACCCACACCATGTCCAAACTCTCCATACCCTTGGTTGGATCATACCTTGGGAGTAGATTATGTGCACAAGCAATGAGAATATACATAAGAAACCCACAGTTTAAATAGATAACTTGGCTAGATTCTTTTTGTTGTATAAATCCTTAATATTAATTCATATTAAGGGCTCTTCCCTTAAAACATACCCCAAGACCCCAGGAAGGCAATTTAATAAACCTCTATGGGTGAATCCTATTTTCAAAAATTTGCTTCTTTAAACTCAATTTTGCGTCTATGGGTGGGTTTTCAATTTCAAAAGTGCCTTCCTGGGGTACCATGTATATTTTAATGGAATAGCCCCTAATATTAATTCACGTGATGCTTTAAAGCTCTAAAATAAGTTCATGTTTTGTGATAGAAGCACACTGACTGAATTATATGTACTACTGATAGAAATACAAACCCTATATGAATTAATCTGTATGATTTAACAACAAAAAACAGTTGAGTTGTCGAGTTTTCTAGACCAAACATTTTCATAAACAATAATTTAACCAAAGGTAACATCTGATTATATTTGATGCATGTGTAAGTTTCCTATTAAACAGTCATTAAATCATTTTCGACTTACTGTATTATTAAAATTTTGTGTTTCTGGATTTCAAGAACTTCATAACTCAATGTCAAATAAAACATCAATGAGTTTTGAGAATGTAATGAGTTTTAAATTAACTGGTTTCATTGGTGCAATTTTTATCACTGAACCAATCAGAATGCTTCATTTATATTTTCATTTGGTTGTTTCTATCATGATATCACTTCCTGGTAATATGACATCACACCCTGGTATTATGATATCACATCATGCCATTATGATGCAACAGTGTTCTGAGAACTGACTGAGCATTTAAATTGCTCTGAGAAACAGATTTAGACTGTATCTCTCAATGAGTAATGAGTTTCTTGAAACCAAGAATCATAAAATTCTGAATATAGAATAATTCTAAAATCATTTAATAAACTGTTATTAATGAAACTGAAGCACACTATGATGGTATTCATTTGTATTTGGACTGACACCAATTACTCATTCAGATCAACTCTAGTCATTGTACTACTAGTAGCCTACAATTTAAAAGAGCTCTTGACACAATTGTTTATCCCTGATTTAAGGTTTATGTTTTGTTTTTGTTTTTAGAGAATATTGCTTAAATGAGAAAAAAATCTCCCTATTTCTAGCCCAAAGCTCTGTTTTTCTCCATTATAAATATAATTCTCAGCAAGCTGTATTACTACCTTGTATTACTTCTGGGTTAAGTACAAATCATGTAAAAATATCTGGTAAATTGCCTTATTTGAATCTTTTATGCAAATGGTAAGACAAATGCCAGTACAAAAGAATATGTTTACCTTTTTTCCTTCATTTTTCCCGTATCAATAACAAAACATATGTCATCAATGGTAATTGACGTCTCAGCAATATTAGTTGCTATGACAATCTTTGTAACTCCCTCTGGTGGCTTGCTATACAAATATAAGATAAACAACAAACCTTTTAGTAAATGACCAAAGGAAACCATACATTTAAGTTCCAATACCTCGGTTAGGTATCACATCCCCTATTCCAAAAGTACACATTTGCAGTTCTTTAGGTGACTTGTTTACACTTACAATTCAAAAGGTATGTATTTGAAAGCAGAAGTATGATGAAAACAGAAGTATGCTGGATACAGAAGTCTGATGAACTTTTTATAACAAGTGAGTTTAAAACAGTTCACGTATACTTCAGAGTCCACCAAATCAAGAACGTAATTTAAAAATAAATCGACACTGTAGGTGGGAAAACACCCCTTCCGCACCAACACCCTCGGAAATACAGCACCTGCATTTTTTCCTGGGGAAGACCCTGAATGAAGTATGCTGAATACAGAAGCATGCTGAGTATAGAAGTATAGCAAATTTAGAAGTACTTTGAATATAGAAGCATGTTGAATATAGAAGTATAGCGAATTTAGAAGTACTTTGAATATAGAAGCATGTTGAATATGAAATTATGTTGAATATTTGAGTAATTGCAGACAGCTGACTTACGAAAACACAGCATGTTGTTCTTCTGATGACAGCGTTGAATGTAAGGGTATGATTCTGAATCTGAAAAAAACGTTAAATAAAATGGTAATCATAAAAAATAATCAAACACCTAATTATGCATGCTAATTATGAAGACCTGGTCAGAAAAACTTAAAGGAACACACGACAATCTTGGAGTTTCATCAAACATTAAAACAAGCACCTCAATTTATTAATTCAGTATCATTTTAACTTTAAACCTGCTTGCATATTTATTTATATAAAAAAATCAAGTTTTCAATAGTCTTCTACCAAATGTTTAAATATATTACTGGTCAAATATAATCAGCAGTTGATAATATGTAAAAACAATTTGCTATAATCTATTCTAATAATCTTTAATTGTTAAAACTCGCAGCATCCCATTAGTTTTTCAACATTACTTCCATATTTGTAATCATTAATATTAATTATTAGAATAATTTAAAGCAAATTGTTTTTTTACATGTTACTTACTTTTGATAATATTGCACCAATAATATATCTGGCAATAATAAAAAAAGTTAGAAAAATGAAGAGAATTGAAATCTCAATTTTTTATTTAATTATATGCAAGCAGTTTCAAAGTCAAAATGTGACAGGATAAACAAGAAGAAGTATTGCAATACAATGTCCCCTACCGGTCATTGTGTTGTTTTTTTGGAGGATAATTAATTTTCTCCGTGGATAAAGTGACACATGAACATGTAAATGCATAATGTAATGTAACAGCAATGTAATGCGTTACTGCATTAGGTAGCGTGTTTAATATAGAAGCGTAAAATGCCCAATTAACTGTCTGAAAAATATGAGACTGAACATAACTGTTTAAGAATTTAATGCATAGGATAAAATTTGAATTTGAATTGAAACAAGAACGACCATGTGTAGTTCAAGAAAAGGGGCAAATGAAGGAAACCGTTTTTCTATTTTTAGTAACAGTGACCTTGACCTTGACCTTGACCCCAGTGACCCCAAATTCAATCCTAAGCTTCCTTTTCATATAAGCTACCTACTCATAAAGTTTCATTCCAATATCTCTCATTTCTAACTGAAGTTACTGAGCAGAAACCTTTTTTTCTTTTTTTAGTAACAGTGATCTTGACCTTGATCCCAGTGACCCCAAATGCAATCCCAAGCTTCCTTTTCATATCAGCTACCTACCCATAAAGTTTCATTCCAATATTTCATTCCTAACAGAAGTTATTGAGCGGAAACCGTTTTTCTGTTTTTAGTATCAGTGACCTTGACCCCAGTGACCCCAATTGCAATCCCAAGATTCCTTTTCATATAGGCTACCTACCCATAAAGTTTCATTCCAATATCTCATTCCTAACTGAATTTATTGAACAAAAAACAAAGTATGACAGACTGACAGATTGAAAGACTGACAGACGAAGTGCAATCCTATAGTCCCTCTGGTCTACGGGGGACTAATAAATTGAGGTGCAACTTTTAAATTTCTGAATAAAACTCAAGACTGCCTTGTGTCCCTTTAATGATTACAAATATGTACGTTATGTAGAAAAACTAATGGGATCCTAAGAGTTTTAAGCAAACCAAGATTGCCATGTGTTCCTTTAATGTGAAAACTCTTGTGTTTTTTTCAATGTTTAAGGTCGAGGTTAGTTATTTTTTGACCAAAAACAACCCATATTTTTAAGCATCTTTATATTTAAAAGGGAAAATATTACCAACATTTCATTATAGGATTAAATGTTATTTTTTGTTTGGAGTTCATGTGTAATCTCTGCAGAATCATGCACAAAGTGAATAAAGTTTGGGATTAGCATAGTCATATTTTCATCCAATTTTGATAATTCTTTCACATTTAACTAAGTTTTTCAGAAATCTCATAATACACTTGGTTGAATATATACAGATTGGTCTCTGTCAGTGTATGTTTAATTAACTGTCATTATACTGGTCTCTGCTGGTACATGTATATTGTAAGTAGACTGGTCTCTGTCAGTGTATTTAAATAATACACACCAATTGTTACTAGACTGGTCTCTGTACTAGACTGGTCTTTGCTGTCATTGTGTATGTTAATAGACAGGTCTCTGTTAGTGTATGTACAATCTCATTAAAATCAGACCCTTTATCACCCTACTAAAGATCTGACAACACTGCATTGCAGGTCACGTCAGATAGACCTTATGATTAGCCAATCAGCTTTCAGCTTTCAATTTTAGATTTCCCGAAAGAAATCAGTCTATATAAATCATTATATGTTCTTATATATATTTACTTATTTATATACCTGTTTTCAGGCATTTGTTGATTTACATATACAGTTTATATTACTACCATATCATCCCTTATTTGTAAATAGTTTTATCTTTATATATTTACATTAATTTTTAATTCATTTATTCATCTTTCATAACTTTTTGCGCACAATATGACCTATTTATGTGTCGACGTGCCATAAAACACCATTCATTCAGCCTTCAAAATCGCTTGGTATAGACTGCTTCACTGCACATGTCGCTTTTCAGTTAAACACTGTGGAGCAGTCTACGCTCGGTATTGAAAGAGACAATGTCCGTAACTTTGAGCTTATAAAAAAGTAATTGCATTAACAAATATAACACACCAACCATTATTGAATATTTACTGGAGAAAAAAGATTGTTTGACAGAATTTAATAGCGATACAAAAAAAAGTAGATCTACCGAATCATGGGATTGAATCCACACTAAAATTACGCTCGCGAATAATAACAGAACGTCGCAATAGTCCATGTCACTAATGACTGAGCTAAGACATACTATTTAGAAACCCTAACGTGACTGGTCTCTGCTGGTACATGTGTGTTAATAGACTGTTCTCTGTCAGTGTATGTATAACTAGTCATTAGACTGGTCTCTGCAGGTATGTGTATGTTAATAGACTGGTCTCTGTCAGTGTATGTATAACTAATTTTCAATAGACTTGTCTCTGCTGGTACATGTATGTTAGGCCAAAACAAAAAGATGGTTTGTTTCCGCTAACGGCTTCAAAAAATATAGGGTAGGTAGGTAGGCCAAACATTTTTGTTTAAGTTATTTTTATGCCGCCGAAAAATTTTCGGGGGCATATGCATGTAGTAATCGCACCGTCAGTCATTCCGAAGTTTGTGTCCGGACCGTAACTTCACAACCCCAGCAGGGATTTTTAAATAACTTGGCACAAGTGATCACCATAACAAGACGATGTGTCCCCCACAAAACCCAGGTTGGTACCTCAAAGGTCAAGGTCACACTTGAAGTTCATAGGTCAAAAACAGGTACGCAATTTCGTGTCCAGACCGTAACGTCACAACCCCTGCAGGGATTTTTAAATAACTTGGCAAAAGTTATCACCATAACAAGACGATGTGTCTCCCACAAAACCCAGGTCCGTACCTCAAAGGTCAAGGTCACACTTGAAGTTCATAGGTCAAAAACACGTACGCAATTTCGTGTCCGGACTGTAACGTCACAACCCCTGCAGGGATTTTTAAATAACTTGGCACAAGTGATCACCATAACAAGATGATGTGTCGCGTGCAAAACCCAGATCCGTACCTCAAAGGTCAAGGTTACACTTGAAGTTTATAGGTCAAAAACAGGTACGTAATTTCGTGTCCGGATCGTAACGTCACAACCCCTGCAGGGATTTTTAAATTACTTTGCACAAGTGATCACCATAACAAGACAATGTGTCGCGCGCAAAACCCAGGTCCGTACCTCAAAGGTCAAGGTCACACTTGCAGTTCATAGGTCAAAAACAGGTATGCAATTTCGTGTCCGGACCGTAACGTCACAGCCCCTGCAGGGATTTTCAAATAACTTGGCACAAGTGCTCACCACAACAAGATGATGTGTCGCGCACGAAATCCAGGTCTGTGGCCCCATTTAGAGATCAAAGGTCAAATCGTGTCCGGTCAATAACTTATGCATGCCTGGACGGATTTTCAATAACTTGGCACAAGTGCTCACCACAACCAAATGAGGTGTCGTGCACAAATCCAGGTCCATGGCTCGAAGGTCAAGGTCATACTTAGAGGTCAAAGGACACTTTGGGGGCATTTATCACTTACAGTGATAGTTCTTGTTTTAGTATTAATGACCTTATTTTTGTTAATGAAAAAAACCTTTTAATATGATAAAAAATACTGGGGAAGGTATTAATACCTACATAATACATGGTTATGGCCCTTTTTCAATATTTCGTAATGTACACTGGAAACCCCGGGGGTCGTGAGTTCAAATCTCACTGGAGGCTTTTTTTTTTTATTAGTATTTTTTCTCCATAACAAACCTTGCTTCATGGTTCAACTTCTTATTATAATTTTTTTATGAAGAAAAAAAAATCGCAATAAAAAAAAAAAAATCGCAATAAAAAATCTTTTTTTTTTGAATAAAAAAGTTAGGGTTGGCGGATAAATAATACAGTCAGTCGGGTTAGCGGAAACAAACACTTTTTTCTTTTAAGCCTTAATAGACTGGTTTCTGTCAGTGTATGTATAGCTAATTGTTATTAGACTGGTCTCAGCTAATGTTTTTTTTTGTTTTGCTTTGAATGGTGTTCTACATCATTTTCAACACTTGTAAGGTTATATATGGCGGTCGATTTTTTTTGTGGTGGAGGCAGACCACCCACTTTTCCTGGGTAGAACCAGTACTGTAAACCTCCCGCCATCCGTAAGAATCAGCTAATGTGTATATGCTTACTTATTTCTATTTCTGTAACCAAACACTTGACTTGACTGTAACATATCATACAAGGTCTGTATCTCGGCATAGCCCGGCATAAACACAAGTATAGCACCACTGTCAGGGAACTGCAAAAATACATAACAAGATTAAAGTACAACAGGTTGTTGTTGTTGTTTTGTTGTCATTGTCATCGTCATCCTTCTTCTTCTTCTTCTTCTTCTTCTTCTTCTACTTTTAGTCCACAGTGTCAAATGAAAGGATACATACAATGAGATAAAAAATGGATTTGGTCCAAGTCATATTTTGCCACCGACCATAAAATACATGTTTTATTAGGTCTGTCTATGCTGAAAAAAATAAATGTGTTTGGTAAAAAATAGCATATCTATAACACCAGAAAGATGGCATTAAGGCAGGGTTTATGTTGAATTACTTAAAATCAGTTGAATTGAGCTGTATTTTAAACATGTGCAGGTACAGATTTTATTCAAACATTCTAATATCGACATAGAGCATTCCTACCTCCAGATCCTTATGCTGATCTGTCACCAGCCAAGACATGAGGTCAAGGACAAGGTCAAAGTTGATCTTGGTGTGGTCCATCATGGCCATACTTTTTACTGTAGATTTATGGTAATCTGAAATAAAGAGAACACTGACGATATACTGTAATGCTTAGTAACTGCATTGTGATGGAAAGGAATACAAGAACAACAGCTCAAAATATGTTTGAATAAGGTAATGTATATCTTAGGCCACCATTAAAAAATTGTTTGTTTGCAGTTTCCGACCCATGGCTTTTAGGGGTGGGTCGGTAGGTAGGGATATATTATTTTTTTTTAAAACATTTTTATTATTAACGCATGCCCATCGATATTAACAGAACATGCAAGAAAAAAGAAACAAAAAAACTTGAAAAAAAAATAAAATAAAATAAAAAATTAAAAAAAAAAAAAATTGTTTGGGTCGGCGGATTTGCCGTGGGTCGGTCGCAAACTGCAAACAAACAATATTTTAATTTAGGCCTTACAAATAGAAATGTTATTAAGATTTTTAATAAATGATTTGCTGAACCTATGAAAATATGTCTGAAGCTGGATATAGGTCAGCTTTCTAGTACCTAACAATACTTAACATTTGTTTTATTAAAAAGGATTATTTAATATTAAAAGCAGACACCATCCCTAGTTACCAGACACCATCCCTAGTTACCAGACACCATCCCTAGTTATCTCAAGTCTGATGAAGTGGCATCATGTTTAAGGAGGTACCATGTTGCATTCACAACAGAAGGCAGTGCCAAAATAACACTGATTACAGGGCAGATTCTGGTCCTGTTCTGTATTACTAGAAGCCACATGGACGGAGATACATTAGCATTTTTCCTTTTGCTCCACCTACCAGTAGATATCCTGCCTTTTCGAATTCACCTGGTAAACAATTTTAAGACAGATTATAGTCCTGTTTTATATTACTAGCCACATGGGTGGAGCCTACATTAGCATATTTTCTCTTGCTCCACCCAGTGCAGGTGCATAGCTAGACCCTTTTTGATGTGCAGGCCTGGGCCATTTAGCCTATAAGGTAGCTATGCTACTGCAATGTATACCCTGCCTTTCTACCTTCGTCTGTCACGTTTTATTACTCACCATAGTATCTCAGAAACAACTGCTTGACAGACAGATTCTGGTCCTGTACCCGGTCACTAGCCACATGGGTGGAGTCAACCGTATCATCTTCCTCTAGCCAATCCTCCTCTCCATTAAAGCCCCTCCTTACTGCATCCATCTGCTTGAGTGGGCGGGAATAGGGGGAGGAGTCTTCCATTACAAACCTGCCAAACAAAGGAAAATAAAGGAAATGAATAAAATTTAATAGCTATTTATATCACAGCAACACAACAAAAGTTATATGGCACCAAGATGAATTATACGAATCTTTCATGGGTATCCGGTGAAGATAGGGAACTTCAACCCGAGGTATAAGTGATTTTATTGGAACCGACGCTCTGCCGAGGTTCCGATTAAAACACTTAAACCAAGAGTTGGACTCAATACCCATGATAGATTCTTTTTCTTGCATATCAGAGACATGTTGTGTGTTGACGCTGCCAGCTACTAATGTTTTGCATGTTTTCCTGCATACCGGATGTTGGCGTGCGTGAATTTTATCTCGACCCTAGGGTGAGATAAAAATATCTAGCCCCGGTAAAATGACCGATATCCTTGTCCGGAATGCAAGAAATGAACTTTCTGGATCCAAGGCATATTTGCATCTGATTTAACATGTAATATGTGATGTCATAGACAACTTTTAGAGAAACAGCTACAATTATTTAACCACTATCAGTCGCTCTTACAACCTAAAAAGAGTTAGGCAGGGGTCCCAATTATTAGCTCTCTTAATTGCCCAGGAACCACACAAGGGAAATAAATAAAAAATAAGAGGGCCAAATGACTCTGAATCGCTCACCTGATAACCTTGTTAATTGTAGACACTTGCATCAGTAATAGAAATGGGTGAGGTAAAAGAGATCTGGTAAGTTCAGAGAAGAAGATTTTTAAAGATTGTCGAATATCTGTGTAAAACAACGACCATCCAAGGACAGAGTTAAATTTAAACCCAAGGTCACAATTAAACAACATTGGTAGAGGACCATAAGTTAAAGATATGTGCAAGACATGAGAGCACAATGGGAGAAGATTTGTTAAGGTTTCAATTATTTTTAGAAATTACTACCATCTTCGATGTCGCGTTGACCTAATTTTTACAAAGCTTGAAATCCTTATACATGTGAAGTTTAGTCAAACTTGTCCTATTGTGGTTTATGACTAAAAGTTGTTTAAGAAAAAGTTTATGGAAGATGGCAAGCACAATACTGGTAACTCACGTTGAGCCTTCCTCTCAGGTATACTAAAACACATCTAGGACAGACAATAGGCTGATTCAAGAGACAGTTTTCACAAAGTTCTCTATATAACAAGAACTTCCCCTATGACAATGTAAAAATATCAGGACAATCAAGCTAGCAGAGGGCAAGGTCTTCCATAGAAATAATTTAAGGGATAGGGGAAATTAAATTTGAATATCATGGGAAGTGGTTAGGGCAAGGTCTTCCATAGAAATAATTTAAGGGATAGGGGAAATTAAATTTGAATATCATGGGAAGTGGTTAGGGCAAGGTCTTCCACAGAAATAATTTAAGGGATAGGGGAAATTAAATTTGAATATCATGGGAAGTGGTTAGGGCAAGGTCTTCCACAGAAATAATTTAAGGGATAGGGGAAATTAAATTTGAATATCATGGGGAGTTCAGAGGTGTGTGTGTGCAAGGGAGAGGGGGTGTAGGTATCATGACTGGGGGAGGGGTGTGTGGGGGGTGTAGGAATCATGAGTTGTTACCGTATATTCCAACTGTAAACATGGTAAAACATGGTAAATGCAAGGATTTTTAAGAAGTATAGCCTTCATGCATTTTGCAGGTTTATTGGTGCTTTTAAGGGATAGGGCAGAGAGATTAAAGGATAGGATTCAAATAAGGAAAAAGGAGAAATTCATTTTTACAATTAAGAGATTGAGGGATACCCCTGTGGAAAACCCTGGGAGGAGCTTATTACTAGCCATGAAACAGAGTTTACCGGGTTCAAACCAATGTCAGGCAAGTCTTGTATCGAGGGTATCTTACCTGGTAAATTCAATCACATCTTCCAGGAAATACTGATCCACAGGAAATGTTCTCCCTGGAAAATAAATCATGCTATTGAAGTGACATTATCAAAAGGATACACATTTCAAAGTAAGGTGAGTGACTATGTGTTTTACCCTATTACTCACAATACCACAGGATAGTGACGAACCATGCACTTTACACATTTTCTTTCGTATTTCGAGTTTTAACACATACCGTCCTGTTTTCATCCAAACCCGCAAGGAGGTCGTGAGTTCATCCCTAGTCGGGTCATACCAAAGACTATATAAATACGGTACTAGATGCAACCTTGCTTGATGTTCAGCATATATATAAAGGGTAGTTCTAGGACTGATTGGCCAGGTGTCAGAATAATTCTACTAGGTAGGATAGCATGTTGTGTGTATACGGCATGGTATTTAAGTATGGCAGCATAATATAGTTGAGCACTGAGCTCACTGCTTCAAGTAGCCACCATTGTGATATGTCTGAACATTTTTTAAACCGCATACGTCATCTAAAACCATCTGGAGTTCAAATCTACCCACCTCTGCCATGCCAGTGTGCTTTTTCCATACTTTGGGAACGTAACCCGTACCCTAACAATTGGGAATTTTAGCTTGATTTTTCATAAGATTTGGAAAAAATACTGTAAAACATTCATTTAATAATTGTATCTTTAATACTGTTTTCAGTACACTAAGGTCAACAGCGGCATTTGGAAGTGTTTAGTTCTCAGTACTTGTCACACTAATGCTTCTTTTTTTTTTTTTTATGTTTACTTTCAATAGTGAATTTATGTTTCAAAATTGTGGGAAAAAAAAAATTGTCATTGGAAATACAGTATAGTCCAATAATGGCTATAAAAACAGCCAAAAACAACAATGTATGCTAATGAGGTTGTAATTAATTACATGTCAGTACCGCCTATTACCTGGAATATCAACAACCGCACATCCACCGAAGTAGTCGGAGAACAGTTTGGCATTCATGGTGGCACTCATCAGTATAATCTTCAGATCTGGTCGCTCCGGTAACATGTCACGCAGATACATCAGCAGAAAATCACTGCAATCACATAGCAAGATATTATCACATATAGGAAATTGTGTTGTGTGATCTTATTTTTGTAATGGCAAATCACACAAATAGTATTGTTTTCAGATATATCATTGTGTGATATAACGGTACAGTTTTAGGTGAAAGCTGTGTACAAATTTATCATGGGACTTTTATAAAATTCTTTCAAATCAATGCTTATGTAAGAGGGTCTCTGGGAAGATTAGTTATTCAAACTAAGTAACCCACATCCATTAAAGGGGGTTTACCATGTTGATCTGTGTAATTCTGCCAAGAAACAGGGTGCCTGAGATAAAATCTTATCTTGGCATTTATTTTCCTATCATGTCAGGTGTACCTCTTTTAATGATGCCAGCACCTCTTTTGATGACATCAGGGCAAATTTGATACGTTTGGAAATTTTTGAACGGAAAAAAATGGGAAAAAAAGGTAAGTTTAAATGATTTTAAACGATCATAATGATATACAGAATATGTTAGTGCCTGATCGTTTCAAGCACAGTTTCGGCACAATTTTTCTTTTTTTTTTCTCAGCCTCACCTGATAAACTGGATGTTTATTCTCTACATATCAGGCTTTGGGCTAAATATGTTTAAAACAATAAAAAGATATGAAATATCCAATTTAAAACATGAAATGGTTCGCAACAACTAATAACAAAAAGTCTTATCTGACAGACCATAGAGGAATCTCCAAGTTACAGATAGCTGTCATATGGTACACCTCAGTGAAATATCTACAAATAATGCTCACATTGTAACTCATTGGTATTTTTTTTAGTGCCAAAGTTAAAATAGCTAACCCTGGTGTATAATTATAGTTTAGAAATACCTTCTTTGGGTCTTTTCACCAACAGTCACAATGTTAATGCAATTTTTTTAAACAAATGCTTTTCTCCAGCTTTAGGCACATCACAAGCCAGTTTTAAGAATTAAACCTTTATATATGTTTTTCCTTTTAATGGAGATGACCCACACCTGGATTTTATTGTGGCGGTACACTCCGATTTATTTCTATTAATTTAAAACAAGAAAATCGGTAGAACTGATAGATTCTCCCCGACATTATGTGGTCCGAGTATTAACTTTCATACCCCATCCAACCCCTTCTCCAAGAAGAGAATACGGGGTTGGCTGGGGTATGAAATAAAACCCTAATTTTGGCTTAAAATGTTTGCATATTGTAAAATTAAAGCATCCAAAAGGAATTTTAAACTTGTTATCAATTTTGTTCCGTAACAGTTGTTTTTAAACATGTTTTATTGTCGACATATCTGTTATAAAATCCTGCTAATATAAACATCTCCATCGCTTAATGGAAATAAGGCGGGACCACGTAATGTATCCTCAACTTATCATATTGCCTTGTGTCACCCAGCAGTCCGAATAAAAAATCTAAGTATAAAACTACAAAGGGCAATAACTCTAATTTCAATGATGACAGAGTTACAGATCTTGCACTCTGCACTTACTCACATTGCCCTCTATCATTGTGTGAAGTTTTATTGCAGTCACATGAGTAGTTTTGAAGATATGCTCCGGACAAAAATTCTAAGTATAAAATTACAAAGGGCAATAACTCTAATTTGTATGATGACATAGTTACAGTTATTGCACTCTGCACTTCCTCTCATTGCCTTCTATCAATGTTCCAAGTTTCATTTTATTTTAATACTTTCGAGTAAAAAGAAAGTGTGACGAACACACGGACGGACGGACAGGCGGACAAAGCGACAACTATATGCTCGCCCTTCGGGGAGCATAAAAAGAAAGGAACATGTTTTTAGTTCTGTCATGTTATACGTGTCTGTCATACCTTTCCTCAGATCTTTCATGTACTTCATCTATAATGAGATGCGTGACACCATCCAGAGTCGTGTCCCCTTCCAGGCGCCGGAGAACAATACCAGTCGTGCAGAACAGCAGACGTGTCATGGAAGACTGGAATGTTTGCATTATAATATTTAAATCAGAAATCATTTATCATTAATAGTCTAATTACATTATAAAATGCAGGGATCACTCTGGCCAAAAACCATTTGGAGAAAAAAATAATCTTATTTTGAAATTCTTACTTTACATTTGCTAGTAAGATTTTCACAACATGTTTACTGCAAACTAGTAAAAGTATTGAGATTTGTTTGCCTATTTAACATTTTTGGATGAGATACTGGAGAAAACAATGGGAGAACCTACCCAAATCTCTCCCTAAAGTGATCCCAGAAAATGGTTTCAAAATTTGATGATAATAATTATACAATTCTTAGAACAGTCGAGGACAATGTCTCATGTAAAACAACAATTAATCAGACTCAAATGTCTTACATCAACTGCTTTGATGAAAACAGAGAAAATGGTTATTTTAAATCACTCGAGGTCAAGGTCTTAAAGGGACACATGGCAATCTTGAGTTTTATTTAAACATTTAAATTTGTTTGTCGATTTACTTATCCTGCATTATTTTGACTTTAAAACTGCTTGCATATGATTAAATAAAAAAATGAGATTTCAATTGTCTTCACTATTTTAAGTTTTTTAAATATATTATTTGTGCAATATTATAAAAAGTTAGTACTATGTAAAAACAATTCGCTTTTAACTATTCTAACAATTAATATTAATAATTTAACAAATGCAAGTTAAGAGGAAAACTAACGGGACGCCGTGAGTTTTTAAAACAAGAGGCCCAAGAGGGCCTGTGGACGCTCTACTGGCTAATATGGCTCTGATAACATCAATGAAACGAGTGACTATCGTCTTAAAGAGGCAGAATATAGCATTTTTAACTAAATCAAGAGCCATAAATCCGCCGTTACTGGTCCGATCTGGCTGGTTTTCGAACTTGGCCAGTAGAGATAATAAAAAAAAACTTAAAAAAAAAAAAAAAATTTACTGAGCTGTTATTGACATTAACAATCTGGTAGTTTGGTAAAGATCGAATGAAAAAAAATAAGGCGTCTAGAGTGTACACAAGGTTTTTCAAGTATTTGACCTAGTGACCTAGTTTTTGACCCTGTGTGACCCATTTTCGAACTTTAGCAAGCTATAATTGAGACAAATATTCTGACAAAATTGCATCAAGATCGGGTCAAAAATATGGCCTCTAGAGTGTACACACGTTTTTTCCAAAGTTTGACCTAGTGACCTAGTTTTTAACACCATGTGACCCATTTTTTAACTTGACCAAGATATAATTAAGACAAACATTTTGACAAAGTTTCATCAAGATTGGGTCAGAAATACGGCTTCTAGAGTGTACACAAGGTTTTTCCAATATTTGACCTAGTGACCTAGTTTTTAACCCCATGTTACCCATTTTCAAACTTGACCAAGATATAATTAAGACAAACATTCTGACAAAGTTGCATCAAGCTCGGGTCAAAAATATGGCCTCTAGAGTGTACACAAGGTATTTCCAATATTTGACCTAGTGACCTAGTTTTTAACTTCATGTGACCCATTTCCGAACTTGATCAAGATATAATTAAGATAAACAATTTGACAAAATTTCAACAAATATGACCTCTAGAGTGTACACAAGTTTTTTTCAAGTATTTGACCTAGTGACCTAGTGTTTGACCCCACATGACCCATTTTTAAACATGACCGAGATTTCATTGAGACAAACATTCTGACAAAGTTTCATCAAGATCAGGTCAAAAATATGGCCTCTAGAGTGTACACACGGTTTTTCCAAAGTTTGACCTAGTGACCTAGTTTTTAACACCATGTGACCCATTTTTGAACTTGACCAAGATATAATTAAGACAAACATTTTGACAAAGTTTCATCAAGATTGGGTCAGAAATACGGCTTCTAGAGTGTACACAAGGTTTTTCAAGTATTTGACCTAGTGACCTAGTTTTTAACCCCATGTGACCCATTTTCAAACTTGACCAAGATATAATTAAGACAAACATTCTGACAAAGTTGCATCAAGCTCGGGTCAAAAATATGGCCTCTAGAGTGTACACAAGGTTTTTCCAATATTTGACCTAGTGACCTAGTTTTTGACCCCCCATGACCCATTTTCGAACTTGACCGAGATTTCATTGAGACAAACAATAAAGATAAACATTCTGACAAAGTTGCATCAAGCTCGGGTCAAAAATATGGCCTCTAGAGTGTACACAAGTATTTTGCAATATTTGACCTAGTGACCTAGTTTTTTATTTCATGTGACCCATTTTCGAACTTGATCAAGATATAATTAAGATAAACAATTTGACAAAGTTTCATCAAGATTGGAAAACAAATATGACCTCTAGAGTGTATACAAGTTTTTCAAGTATTTGACCTAGTGACCTAGTTTTTGACCCCACATGACCCATTTTTGAACTTGACCGAGATTTCATTAAGACAAACATTCTGACAAAGTTTCATCAAGATCAGGTCAAAAATATGGCCTCTAGAGTGTACACACGGTTTTTCCAAAGTTTGACCTAGTGACCTAGTTTTTAAACCATGTGACCCATTTTTGAACTTGACCAAGATATAATTAAGACAAACATTTTGACAAAGTTTCATCAAGATTGGGTCAGAAATACGGCTTCTAGAGTGTACACAAGGTTTTTCAAGTATTTGGCCTAGTGACCTAGTTTTTAACCCCATGTGACCCATTTTCAAACTTGACCAAGATATAATTAAGACAAACATTCTGACAAAGTTGCATCAAGCTCGGGTCAAAAATATGGCCTTTAGAGTGTACACAAGGTTTTTCCAATATTTGACCTAGTGACCTAGTTTTTGACCCCACATGACCCAGTTTCGAACTTGACCGAGATTTCATTGAGACAAACATTCTGACAAAGTTTCATGATGATTGCATCAGAAATGTGGCCTCTAGAGTGTACACAAGCAAAAGTTAACGGACGGACGACGGACGGACGGACGACGGACGACGGACGACGGAAGACGGACAACACACGATCCCATAAGCTCTGCTGGCCCTTGGCCAGTAGAGCTAAAAATCAAGATTGCCGTGTGTCACTTTAAGGGATGCAACTCAAGTCAAGTTGCACTAGCTAGTACATTTAGTCCCCGAGCCACAGCTAAATGCAAAACTAAATGAAAAACAAGAGGCCCAAGAGGGCCTGTGGACGCTCTACTTGCTAAAGCTAAAGTTTGTATATAAGGGGCCATGACTCAGTAAAAAATCATTCATCCAGAACATGGCAATGACATGCGCAACAAGGCTTGGTACTGATCATTCCTGCCAGGTTTCGCTGAAATCTGGCCAGAGGTTCAGGAGAACTAGTCTGTACAAAATTAGTGTATTAAAACCTTTAAATGGCCAAAATTCATTCAACTGGAACATGGCGATGACATGCTCAACTAGGCTTGGTACTCATCATCCCTGCCAAGATTCGTTTAAATACGGCCAGGGGTTCGGTAGAACTAGTCCGGACAAAGGTTGTGTATTAAAACCTTTAAAGGGCCACAACTCTGCCAAAAATATTTCAACCGCAACACGGTGATGATATGCACAACCAAGCTTGGTACCAATCATACGTGAAAAGTTTACAACCAAGCTTGGTACCAATCAAGTGAAAAGTTTGGTTGAAAAGTTTGGTTGAAATCCGGCCAGGTGTTCAGGAGAACTAGTCAGACAAAATTTGTGTATTTAAACATATAGAGGGTCATAACGCCACCAAAACCAGTTTAAGATCTAGTGAATAAACTTATAATTTTAATCCGCACATGCACATTATTACATGATCTGAACACCTGAGTTTTGATAACCGTTTTTGTAGTTGTTAGTTTCTATAACATAAAATTGACAAAGAGTGGTACTGCTCCGTGTAATTGAGATGAACAATAACATTTTAATATTTTAAATATTTTAAGCATGTACTTCTTCATTTATTATCCAATGTGAGTTTAGAGAAACATGTAGGTGCCTATAATAAAAATCAAAAATATTTCCAAGTGATGACAATAACGGGTTAAAGGTCAATTCCTTTTTGTGGCATTATTTATAACAAAGTAATATAGTTTTTAAACCTCATAACATTTCCTGTATTCCCAGATAAATGTTACCATAATATGTATGACGAATAGGTGCACATATATTTTTAGATAGCTGACCAACACAGAGACCTTGGGATTAACTTACCGGATTAAAAAAGTGTTGTCAAAACAAATTAAAATTATTGTTTTGTCACAGAAATTGCAATGTTTAATTATGTATTGATATGAATTAAAGAAACTCTGATTCGAATTTACGAAACTGTACAAATTATGAAACAAACAAGTAATGATGGAAATTAAAATTTCATACCTGCATTTTCTCCAGCCTGATCTGGTATCCCACAATCCTGCCCAGTGTGTCGGCCCGTTCCTCTGATACGCGTTCTGCGACTGCCATGGCCGAGATACGTCGTGGTTGGGTGCACATGATGTTACAGAGATTGAGGTTACCAGAGGTCAGATAAAGGTCAAGGATAAACTGTGGCACCTGGGTAGTCTTGCCGCAACTAAATTGAATTGAATTGAATTGGGTTTTAAGGTGCACCAACACATGAAAAGGTTATATGGCGCCTAACAGGCATGAACATGTCAGGCTCATCTTCCATGTACATCGAGATAAAATATGAAAAATGGGCCTAGAACCTTCTCACCCTGAACTGCAGAGTTGCTGCAAATTCTATCGTAGAAACTCCATTTACGCTGGAGCCACGTTTATTGTTTTTCTGCCAGTGCTCTTTTGATGCGAGCGAGATGGCACTTGAAACAATGCAGGGATAAAACAAAGCAATTGGCATCCAAATGTCAGCATCACATGATATGTTTCATTTCATTTCACTTTATTTCAGGCTAAAGGTACATATATAGTTACAATAATCACAGATTTATAATAAGCATAAATTATCAATATCACATAGAATGTACCACATATTATCACAATGTTTCTTATATCACAGATTTAACTGTCATAAAATGCTTGTAATTGTGAAGTATATCATATATGAACTACTAGCATGAGAGAATATTTCATAGAAACATGTAAACTATACAGAAATACTATAAGTATCTTTACCTAAGGATGGCCCATGAAGCCAGTTTGGCTCGTTTCCAAAGGAGTCCTTAGGATGTTAGCAGAGATGGACACATAAATCTAATCTGGCATGACATTATAATGGCAGACCGGTTTTATATTTGTTAATTTCTTTTGCAATCGGAAGTAATGAAAAAATGAAATGAAAAAATGAAATCTTCTTAAAGTCTTTTTTTTTTTTAATAGTTCTGTGTTTAAAGCCAATAATTCAGAAGGGACTTAAAATACAGCATATAATTTTGTTCTATGATAGCTTGAGTTGTCTTAAATATTTTATAAAAAAAAAAGGGAGCAAGTATATAAAACAGAAGGTTACAACAGTGTTTTTTATATTCTATCAATGACCAAATTATATTTGTACTAGAAGGTTGGTTGTATAAATGGTGTTTTACGTCCTTTCCAGCACATGTTAGGCTATATATGACCGTCGATTTTTTTTCGTGGTAGAGGCAAACCACTGACTTTTCCTGGTAGAACCAGTACTGTATACCTCCCGCCATTCGTAAGAATTGACAGTTTTGTCTTAGAAAACAGTCCATTGTGAAAGCCGTTATACACATAAAAACAGAGAAAACATCTTATTACAATTTTTGTATTTAATTTGCAAATCTGTACAAATGACCACAATAATAGATTTAGAACTGAGCCATATTTAACTAATTATTTGCAAGGCTAATTTAAAGGGACACACAGCAATCCTTATTATTTTTTTTATAAAATTCATGGTGTCCATTACATCTACATTATAACGTGCAAATTTGCATTATTAATAATTATTTGAATTGTTCAATGCAAATATTTTTTTCATATTACCCACCATTGATTATACTGAACTAATACTATATTTAATCCTATCCCATGTTAATGCTTGGTAAATACTATGAGACTGCCTTTAAGACTGCGATAAAACCCTACCCTGTCATTCCACTGATGACCACCACCTGGTTGTGTTCCACCATCTGTAATATATCATCTTGTTGATCCCAGGCAGGCAGTTTCTGTCTTGCTTCACGCATGCTTTGATATTTAGATGACGTCTGAAGATTCAACACTCAAAATCAGATTTCAAACAATATCACAAATGTTTAATAGCAAAATCATTACTGGTTGCATTTTAAATAAATTAAATTCTACCAATTCCATCAGATGTACCTGCCAACCGTTTCAAGTTAGTCTGGTCTTTTAATGTTCAGTAATTTAGAGCAATGTTTATAAACAAATACATCCTGTTTTGTCTGCAAGTCAAAATTAGAAAGAAGAACAAAATTAAAAGTTGATTAAATTTAAATTGTGAAAAAGTAAACGTTAATGTGATTTAACCTGAAAGCTGTTGAGATAAACCAAAAAGTTAATAAAATATTCTCAAGACTAAAATTATCAATAAATACATTAAATTGAAAAAAAGTACCCTTTTTCTTTTGAAATCGTCAATCAATCTCCTGTTAGTTTTGAGTATATCTGCCGGGTTTGACTTCTTCACTTGATCTTTGCTACTTGCCCTTTTCACTTCCACTTTCTCAGCTCTGTCAGAGTCCTTACCCTTATCCGTGCTCTTGGTGTCATTCTTACTCACTTTCAACATGGAATCTGTGGCAGCAGCAAGTTTATTATCAGCTTCAACATTATCATCAGCTGTATCACTTGAACTGACATAGTTTTTATCTTGTTTCTTCCAGGTTTTATTATTTGGAGAACAGCTAAATTCATGTGGTGCTTCTTTAACAACATCATCGAGAAACTTCTCATCATCTAACATACTGACCACTGTAAACACTGAAGGTTCCCGACTTTCAGCCATTGTCTGTGCTTCACGCACCATGTGTTTCGTAATATTCAGACAGATGTGTTTATCAATTCTTGATGTCGAGGAGAACGCTATAAAGGGAGCTTCTTCCGGATACCTATTTCCGGTCGGAAACCGGATTTCAACCTCGTATTCAGATTCAGAATTAGATGCATCGATATGAGTGTCATTATTAGCACCATGACTTGCAGGCTTGTCATGTAATTGTCTACAGCGTCTTCCAAATTTGCAAAAACCTCTCGAATAAAATCTACAGACATCCTTATTGTCTTTTTCACTCGCTTCTTTCGTGTCTCTCTTAGGAAACGTTATCTTGTCCAAATAAGGAAGAGATAGTCTCAAAATCCAGACTTTGTTCTGAATTCTTTCACAGAACCTGTCTTCGTAAATTGACTCTAAAGCGAGCATTTCGTCACTTCTCTGTTCTAAAATATCGTCATTTTCGACAACGTCTTCAGATTCAGATTGACCAATGCCAAAGCACTCCCCTAGAAGATATTCAAGTGAGGCTCCGAGATCTCCGTCACACACTTGTAGCGCCTCGGTGCACCTCGACTTGTGGTAACCATACCTAAATTTCAAAAAGCAAATGAAAAAAGTAACACATTTGACATCGAAAAACTCATGGCTGCAAATAAAAATCATTTTTAGAAGACAATTATTTTATGATAATTAATTAAACAAATACATATTCTAATCATATGTTTTAATATCTCAATACCAGTTAAAATTACTTTTTTATATAATTATAAAATATCTATATAAATAAAAGGCATAAAAATATCTAATATTTTATATTTTTATGTCACTCATGTGCGAAATAACTTATGTCCCAATCACTTCAAACATTGCATTAACTAGTTAATAGTAGACATGCCCCGTGTGGTTCCCGGGCAAAGAATAGGGCCACTGCAGATCCCGTTAGAGGGGTAGGCAGAGGGGTAGAACCCCCTAAATTCATGTTCATTTTTATCATTTTTTGTTCATGCTCATTAAAGGTCTTCATCACGACCCCTGCATTGTTTCAGGTGCCATCTCGCTCAAATCACTAGAGCAGTGGCAGAAAAACAATAAACGTGACTCCAGCGTAAAGTGAGTGTATACAATAGAATTTGCAGCAACTCTGCAGTTTTGCAGGTGTGAAGCTTCTAGGCCCAATCTCCATATTTTATCTCGATGTAAATGGAGGACAAGCCTGGCATGTTCATTCCTGTTAGGCGCCATATAAGCTTTCATGTGTTGGTGTGCCTTAAAACTCAGTTCAAATGAATTCAATATTAAACATGTTAGAATGAGACATGCTTGGTTAGAATGAAGACAAGATACCCAATAAGTCCCTTGGAGAAGGTTCTTAATTTCAGAACAAACTTGAAAGCATACTGATTTTCCTTGAGCATTTACCTAGCCAGTTTATTGACTGCAAGTGAGCTAACAGTGACACCGTCATAACCGTCGTCGTCCTGTGGGAGCATCGAGTTGGTCGAAACATCGGCAAGCTGTAGCTGGTTGTTCATGATCCAGTACTGGTTCTCTGCTCTGCGGTCCAGCTCCTCATAATCCTCGTCACTGAAACAAAAGTCACAATATTTGGAATTTGATAGTCAGCAAGCACCATTTAATAACCATGCATTGGTATTTTATGTGCACATATGCAAGATATTATACGTACAGCACATATGCTAAAAAATGGCTTTTGAACAAATTCGCAACCACATACAGGGTCCATTGCCTCAAGGCTAGTGGTAGAGCATCCGCCACGCCTGCGGGATATCAAGGGTTCAATCCTCAGCCGAGTCATACATAAGACTTCATAAAAGTGGTACCAGTAGCTCCCTTCAGCATATAAAGGGGAGTTCCAGGACTCGTCAGCTGGTGTCAGTATAATGTGACTGGGTGAGGTATCATGTCATGTGTCTACGACATGGTATTTCAGTGTGGCAGCACTACAACATTGAGCATTGAGTTCACTGCTGCAAGTAAATACTCTCACTCATGATACGCCTAAAAGATTGTTAAAAGCTATGTTAAACCCCATACCTACATACATTCAGCACCTAATTACAAGTGTTATAATACCACTTGCGTAACTATGACTTGTGATGTGTGGCTCTTACAGTAACACAGTCATATAAAACTAAAGTAGAAGGGTATAAGGGGCATAACTCTGCCAAAATAAAAGTCAGAGTTCATAACTCTGCCAAAATGAAAGTCAGAGTTATTGGACATAATTATGTTACAACATTCCTGGGGGTAAAATGAAGACATGCGTTAAGTCCCAAGAACATAGGGCAAATACTTTTCAAGTTATGGTCAAGGTTAGGTTTCAGGTTAAAATATGTGTGATGGATGGACAACGCCAGTGGATAATGAAGATAGGATGATTTATCGTGTAGCACTAGATTTCCTAGTAAGTTAACTAGGAACTACATGTATAATACATAGCAAATGCTTGGAAAGGTTCAATATACCTGTCTATCTCAACATCATCGCCATGGAGATCTCTCAGCATCCCTTTCACCATTTCTTGATTTTCTGTACTCATATGCAAGTGTTGCATAGTAACTTTAACAGGGTTAAATCTAAAGAAAGGATAAATTGATGAAATAAAATATTCATAGTGACTTAAACCACAGGAATTCAAAGTTATACATATATATTACATATAAAAAGAAAACTGCTAATATACACACTGATCAACCGGCTGCAGCGACGTCAGATGGTTGCAGAGAAGTCAGATGGGCGAAATAGAAGTTAATGGTGGGGTTAGTATTTTTGCTTTTTGTTGCGTATTTGGGCCCTATACATATACATCAAACACAAACAATGCTAACATTGTGCATATGATTCCCTCTACATTCACAGGAAATTTAACCTCAAACTAAGTTTTATAATATGTTTTGGGACACTAAAATTTAAAAAAATTGAAATACAATACTAACACTAATTACTGAAATTAAAATTTCCCAAAATATATGGTGACTATGGTAGACTGAATACAATTTGTTTCATAAACATGAAAACGTAACTTTCTGAGCGAATACAAAGGTTGAAACGAATCATTGCATATTTATTATTTTGATTACTTTATTGGTACTCATATGCATTCAATTTTAACTGGGTATTTTGTATTAGGTTTTTATACAAATAAGCTGCTTATCTATACTTCTGGCAATAAAATGATTCAACATATCCATACGTGTAAAATAAGGCTTTTAATAATAAATATACGAATACTTGATTTCCATAATGATAAATGGGTTCTGGTTTGGGGGGTTTGAGAGGGGGCTTAAGACACAACAATCGATAACACTTAACCCGCTAAGCACGACTATAATAGCCTTTGCGTCCATTATGTAAACCCAGATCAGCCTGTGAGTATCACAGGATCAGCCTGTGAGTAACTCACAGGATCAGCCTGTGAGTAACTCACAGGCTGATCAAGGTTTACAATATCTGGCTGCTGATCAGTCATTTTCCCCAAAACACCCCTTTGTCACATAAATGGAATGATCTTAATTCAAATAAAGAACTGAACAGTCCATTATATATATGTAGCGGGTTAACTGTCAATAAAAACTGTGAATAGTAGAGATTGATACTAATCCGAGCCTTCTCTGACCCTATAAATGCTTTTTTTAATTGTTTTATTGGCTTTAAGGTCAGACAAGGCTTGGATTATATTGCTACATGCCATAACAGACTCAAAATCATCATTTAACCACTGTATACCTCCCACTTGGTGCAGCTGCCTGACCTTGATAGGTTGACCCTCTGTGTCCACCTGAAGCACGAGAAGCTGAAGTACGAGAAGCTGAAGCACGAGAAGCTGATGCCCGAGCCCCTGCACCTCTACCTCGACCTCGTCCACCTCTATCTGGGGGCCTCTCATTCCTATTTACAAATTGTAAACTTGATTCTTCACCACCATCATCATCAAAATCAAAGAGATCATCTTCATAATCTGCCAATAAATCAGCACCACCTTTCCTGCCACCGTGCCCAACATGTTGCCCACGATTTTCGACTCCATGTCCCCGACCCGAGGCCGAACCACGTCCACCTCGATTACCACGACCTCCTCCGCGGTTTGGACGGCCACGGCGCTTGACAGGTCTCTTGTCCATACTTCCCCCAAAATAATATAATTTAGATCAAGCGAATTCACTTCATAGACGTCACATTTTTAACTGTTTGTGCGAAATGAAAAAGTACGAAATATAACCGGAAACTACTCCATGGTGAAGAGTATTCATTAAATAGGCAAGTTCGAATAAACAATATTTACTCGGGCAAACAATATTTACTCAGCGCGCCAATTACCAATACTTCCGTGCAGGTGACGACCCAAGCAGGATGATATACAGTACACCGGATAACATTTTGAGGTAAAAAAAAAGAAAGACGTATGAATAGTGAAGAGTTTGGCTAAAACTTGATGAACAAACTAATATGTTTGTGTTGTCTTCAGTAATATGATACATGAAGTTTATATTATTCCATCCCACAGGTGCATAGACTTGCACTAACTTGCATTAAAACGTAAAAGCCACTCATCATCTGTCCATAGAGATAATATTTTTAAGTCATTTTGAATAACTTCACAGTCACTTACTGATGCTGTTTCACTATTAATATCGGTGTCGTCTGCAAGCCTTACAGCGCTGCTAACCGCATCTGGCAGGTCATTTATGAAAATTAGAAATAATAATGGTCCCAGTACCAATCCCCGAGGAATACCACTTTGACAGGAGAGTTAATTGATCTGGAGTTACCTATCCTTACTGCTTGTTGTCTGTTACTTGGAAAACTGTCAATCCAAGATGCTAAATACCCTTCGACAATGCGCTTAAAATTTCTGAGCATATTGTTATCTGCGTTAAAAAGGCAAACCAAAAAG
>JAWPHD010012207.1:0-77612 GCA_037043455.1 Cyrtodaria siliqua
ATTAACTAAAACAAAAAAAATGTATAGCGAAGTCAAACAAGATTGCATTTCATAATCATTGGATGGAATCGGCATGTATGGTCGTTTTGTGCGATATCTATGCATTTGTTAAGACAAATTATTAGACAAAATTAAGGTTTTTGCATAACAAAAAGTGTACCACTACATTCTTCAATCATATTTCTCGACAGCGAGCTGTCTATTTTCTAGGAATTAAATAAAACAAACAAATTAATAGAGAAGTACAAAAGGGTGCATTTAATCGGCATTGGCTAGAATCGGCCATGCTGGTCGATATCTATGCAGCCGTTAACACAAATTATTAGATAAATAAAGGAGTTTTGCATAAAAAAAGTGGACCACTACATTTTACAATCACAGTTTCGACGGCGAGCTGTTTATTTTTGAGGAATTAATTAAAACAAACAAATGTATAGCGGATTTGCGCCATCTCGACATCTCTGATAAACAATACTTTAACGAACACGGCCGACCAACAGTTTGTGCATTTTATTTTATATCAAATCAATTCACTGTAAAGTAACGTAAAAATACCCAAAATGTCAATATCAACTATTAGTAATATAACAACAAACAAGTTCTGTGAAGTAAGATGACCTAATAATGCAAAACAGTCAAATATTTTACCAGTCAAATATTTTACAATTTCACAAAGCAGAGCACTTCACCGATGGAAACAAAATGGCGGATATTCAGAAAAGTTTACCGCTAAAACGACGTTCCTTCCACTTCTCGAAGCCATACGAGATTTCAGTCAGCTGCGCTATATCTCCATTACGGGTCACCATTCACTCTCTTCTTACTTCACTTACTTCACTGTTGTAACGTTTAGCCAAACCCATTTGCTTTTGTTTTTGTATACTGTTAAAGATGAGTGGTCATCCTTTTTGTCCTTTTTGTAGTATTATCTATTATCAAATTTAACTCTTCAACATCATATGAACATTTCTTGATAGTCCCGGAGAGAAACATATATTTAAATCCGCTACTAAGTTTTTTGTATGTAAAATATTATTTGCATTACGTAGATTCTACTTTTACCACTACGTGACTGCACGGGGAAATGAGGTAAATCTGAATTGTACAGCTGCACAACTATTGCCAGATAATTGATAAATACATTTACCTGTGGATTAATTTACCTGTTTAAAGTTTTCTAACGTCACCAAATAAAATCTTATTCTCGCTTTTCACAGATATTGCAATGTAGCAAATTCACAGATATTGCAATATAGCAAATTTGATTTAATAAACATAAACATGTTCATGAAACTAAACATGGCCGGAGAACTTTAACATACATGTATGATTATGAATAAGAAAATGGCAATATAATATGATTAAAATAAAACTAAAGAAACGACCTTAAATACGTTTTCATTAGATATCAGATTTACGAATAGTTAATGAATTTAAAGAGCCACATGGTAATCTTGATTTTTTTTCTTTTCAAAAACTCGCGGTGTCCTTTTAGTTTTTCTACATAACTTGCATTTGTTCAATCATACATATTGATTATAAAACTAGTTTAAAGCATTCTTTGTTGCATTTTATTAACTGTTCTTTAGATTGCACCAGTAATATATTTCCACCTAAAACTCAAAATTTTATATAATTATATACAAGCAGGTTTAAAGTCAAAATAATTCTAGATAAATAAATTGAGAGGCTATTTCTAGAGCTTGATACGCACTTCAAGATTCCACGTGTCCCTTTAAGACATTTTAAGTTATATTATAATCTTATAGATTTGCAGAGACTTATTTTCGTAAAAGTCACTGTCATTTATTTTTTTGAAGTGTTGTCACACGATGTGATATTACCCATGTTTATTATGAGAAATTACAACGGGACGCCTTTAATATTCAATCAGGTGACATCAATATATTTATTATTTTACAGGTGTTGAATAATCAGTTTATTAACAACTACAACTGTCTGATAACCTTGATATGAAGGGAAGTATGATTCAAAAGGTTTGCACAGAACAATGAAGTCTGTGGGTGGGCTGAGCTGAAAACTGTGCTGAAATGATTTGCAAAATTGGGGTTATGCACCCATATACCCATTATAGAATAAGCAATTGTATGGTTTAACAGTTATTGAAAAAAGATTATAGTACCGTTTTGCAAGAGACGCTTTATATGAAATTATTATATAGCTCTCGAAGTGTTTAAAAAAATACTTACATTTCTACCACACACGGTGAACTTTTCTTCTTAATATGTGCTTCATGTTAACATTTATACAGCTCACGCATTCAATGAACTATTATTTCGAATGTGCTACATTTCTCATTTATCCTTCAGAGGTCTACGTCTGAGACATTATACAGATCAGCATGGTATCACATTTACACACTGTTTTTCAAGTATTCTAACATAATTTGACTATTACCTCATCCTTATTTCACATATTTACATATTTACTTCCCTTATGCATGGGACTCGCTCGAACACTGGATCTTAATTATAAATACGCTTGATATTCTCCCCTTAGAGATACAAAATAACAATGAAATACTTTGTATTATACAACCTATTTGGTCTGTTTTATTTCTTAACAAAATATAAAAGCTCTCTCTCTCTCTCTCTCTCATAATAAAAGAGAAAGTAAACATATGAAGTTATTAAATGAATATTTATTCTAAGCATTTAGTATATATAGAGGATATTTGTTGTTTTGGAGTGAATAACATATTTTATTTCATCGAGAAGTGAGAAAACTTTATATTTTCACGAATGCGAAGCATGAGTGAAAATATAAAAGTTTTCTAACTTCGAGATGAAATAAAATATGTTATTCACGACAAAACAACAAATTTTCTTTTTATTTTATGATTTTACAAACAATTATTTAAGCAATTTCAGTTCAAACGATGACGTAACGAAACGTTACATGACGTCACTTTTTTGAAAACGTTAACGTCATAGAAAGAAAGTAATTAAATAAACAGTGGATGTAGTTGGAATATCTTGTGAGTCGTGCTACTGTGCATTTGTGTTGGTTGTACATTAAAAAAGTAGTCCCGGCAGCTACTGTGGAAATAACGCTCTATATTCCACAGTGTGGAATAACACTTTTATTTCACTAATAAAATACAGTATTTCATTGCTTATCATAAAATAAATGCCCTTATCTATATAATTTTAGCCTTTGTGAATCGCATCATAGATATAACACAATGTGTTCAGCATTAAAGGCGTATTTAAGTTTCTTTACAACTACCCGTATTACACGCTATAGGACACATCCCGCACAGATGCAACTACTCGTATTACACGCTATAGGACACATCCCGCACAGATGCAACTACTCGTATTACACGCTATAGGACACATCCCGCACAGATACAACTACTCGTATTACACGCTATAGGACACATCCCGCACAGATGCAACTACTCGTATTACACGCTATAGGACACATCCCGCACAGATGCAACTACTCGTATTACACGCTATAGGACACATCCCGCACAGATGCAACTACTCGTATTACACGCTATAGGACACATCCCGCACAGATGCAACTACTCGTATTACACGCTATAGGACACATCCCGCACAGATGCAACTACTCGTATTACACGCTATAGGACACATCCCGCACAGATGCAACTACTCGTATTACACGCTATAGGACACATCCCGCACAGATGCAACTACTCGTATTACACGCTATAGGACACATCCCGCACAGATACAACTACTCGTATTACACGCTATAGGACACATCCCGCACAGATACAACTACTCGTATTACACGCTATAGGACACATCCCGCACAACAACTCGTATTACACGCTATAGGACACATCCCGCACAGATGCAGCCAACAGCCGATGCTACACAAGTGGAACTTAAAGCGATTATTTTACTGTGACGTGAACATTTTCAAAAATGATCACGTACCTTCACGTACTGCCTCTTTATCAGTGAAACATGTACTCGAGTATGCGAGAATTGATTGGTCGAGCACAACAGAAGTTTAGACGAAGGTTAGTCAGTGAATTCAATTGCAGTGATACTTTTGCGTGTAGTGCTTTCAAGTGATGAAAGTTCTAGTGTAGTGCTTTCAAGTGCTTTCGAATGATGTACCGACAATGCGATGTGCCTGACGTACACCGACTGTGGGACGGAATACAGAAGGTATATTGGGAATGTTATTGGCACTACGAGTCATACTTAGATTAAACATGACGTAAATGAAGAGGGTAAATAACAAAGTTGCTTCATGGTAAAGTAAACGCTTTAATTTACAGTGGAAACGAGTATGACATTTAAACTCGTTCCAACCAATAATGACATTTAAGGGGGTTGGCTGGGAAAGGACGTAGTGATGAGATTTTTTTGAATTCATATTTAAAGCTTCTTTGGTAAATTATCAAAAAAAGGCTAGGTCACCATACTTTTTTCCCCACTAGACATCATTGAAGAAGGCACATATTTCTAACTCCAAAATTTCACTAAAAAGAGGAAAAATATAGTCATTGAACATTTTCACAATTGTTTTCATAACATTAAGTTTATTGAAAAACAACAAATAATTTTCAATTGCATATATACGTATCTTTTAAATCATACAAAAACAATTGTAATCCTCGTGCAACGTTTTACTTTAAAAAGCAAACATATATGGACCGTACCCCCACCCACTTCTGTTTTTACCAAAAGAATTAATTCAAGATAAAAAATTATGTTCTAATGATCAACTTTTTTTTAAACTTGTATATGTCAAGGTCCTATGACATTTCTTTCAAAACAAGTTAAAAATATATAGGTCACCAGCCTTCTAATGATTTTTTATTAAATTACGCCCATTTTGGAGTTATTTTGACATTTTCAATGTTAAATACTGTACACGCAATATTGACATGGAGATCGAAAGTAAAATTAGCTCAGTATCTACTTTTATATATGTATTCCACTACTGAAAAACAAAAATCTGATTTATTCTATAGCAAAAGGATAAATTCTACTCAGAGCTACCCATACCACATATTTTGTTGACAACAAAAAATTATCACGAATGACGGAAAAACTATGAAGAAAAAAAACTACATTATATCCATATCTACTAGAATGGAAAAATGAAACAATTCTGTTGCCAAATAAAACTATGATTTAAAAAATAAAAAGTTTAGACTTGAAGATGTCAAAACATGCCCAGCCAACATCCTTCAACCATTACCGGCAATGACTGGAATTACACATACAACAGCAAAAGGTATTGATCATAATGAACATACATACAAATAAATATCCACTTCCGAAAAACAAAACAAAAAAACAACATTAATAACTTACTCCATTTTTTTCGAGGTTACTTTAAAACCAGTCTGCAAGAAGTGTAGCATTTTAAAAAATGCATACTTACGCACTTTAATAGTTATATAACTAGAGTTTGTCTTACTGTACTTTTCATGACATCATGTGTTGGTTTAGTTACACTTTTTATGACTACTTGTGTTGGCTTAACTATACTTTTCGTGACAAGAACGAGTTCAATCTGTATACAATCCGTACACAGATGCATTACAAATAAAATGTTCATTTTTGAAGGTATAATGAGCAAAACTGTCCGTATGTATGTCCCATGTACACCTGCTACTGACTGTGATACCTTGGTCAGTCTTCTGTACCAGATTTAGCATACAGACAATCTTATACCTATCAAACCCCAATAGTTTTACCCTATCCTTGATCTCTTCGCATAGCACCTTTATTATATTCGCGCAAAGCTTTGGGTTATAATTCAAACCACTTAATTGTTCGTCCAAAACTGCTTTTAGTACATTTTCAGCAGCCGATGAGTTGAATTTCTTCGTCGGTTCCATTCGGTAAGATGGCTCTTTGTCGCGCACTAATCCCCCTGATGTACTTTCGATAGTACTAAAGGCCTTTCGGTTGTTATGAACCTTCGTCGTTAGACGCTTGGCAAATCTGGTAGACAACACGACGCTCGTCAGAGAGGATTTTGGCATTCTGTGACCTGTCATGTCGGTAACGGTACTCTCACCCATCTCCGACGGTGCTTGTTCATTTCCGGCTGTCGACTGTTCTGCTCCTGGCATTGCAATTCGTTTTAACATTTTTACCCGAGTTTTAATATCCTTTCATATAAGTCCCTATATAATTGTCGCTGATTGCATACAACTTTACCAATATGCTTTATTTTATGAATGTTTTGCTGATACTCAAAATAGAGGATAGTAGTATCCGTCACACGTTTATTTGCATTGGAAACTTCACAGCTTCTATTTATCGAAAGCTCTTCTCAAACATATGTCTTAGGAAACCTCCCAAAACGGCAGTTTGTCACTTTATCCTTAAAACTACTGGTCCAATAAAACGGCCATCGAAATCTATTAACAAACGTTTAATTAGTTTTAGAGTACACCATAAGCACCGTTACGAAAGTAATTATTTAATCTCCGAATATTCGCATCCGAGAACAAATATTATTAACAATGTCATTGGCATTGTCCTTCTTTGACTGTCAAACTACGTCAAATAAAACAAAACTATAGGCCTGATTACAATTTAAAATTCGTATGAACCGCCGGTATGTCATTAGTAATTTTACACGTTTTAGTTGATAGTCAGTCTTTAAATGAGAGAGTATTTAAAACGGTGCTTCAGTTGTTGCAACACGATATTTAAGGTCGCTCATGCGTTATTCCTTATCACTGCGTAACATGACATTTATTCAACCCGTTCCATTGGAAAAATGACACACGAACTGTTGTCTAAAACAACGGTTTATTTAGTAATCTCATTGTTTCGTATTGTCATACGATTAGTAGTGTCAGGGAAATGTACAACAATTATATTTCTCATTCGATACAAATAAACAACAATTATATTTCTCATTCGATACAAATAAAGAGGATCGTACATGAGTGCCTGTTTAAAACTGAATTTATTAAACAAATTGGATACACATCTATTAACTTAAGAGGCTCAGTTACCATACGTAAATAAAGTTCTGAGTTACTTAGTGAATTACTTAATTTGACACTAATTTACAGTATCATAAGAACAGACACTGGTACATATTGGGAGTGACACCCTTGAACCCAATTTATATGCGAGGGACTGTGAGCTGCCTTAACTGTGTATAATACAATAATGACAATTTCTTTAATGGGATACCACTTTTACAACTTTTAATTGGCAAACACCACACACAATGGTAGAAAATAAACAAGAACGCGTAATTTTCACATTCCATTATACCGTATATCTCTCATGTTTAATCACCAAATGAAATCGTTTAATACATTACAATTCTTCAAAGATCACCTTTGCATGTAAAAGGAATTTGTAAATATTTATAACTGGCATATATATCCTAGATAACTTTGTAATATGGGAATTTTAGAGCAGTCTTTGATTAGTAGTTGAACGATTTAAAAACTTCAACGAAATTAACGGCAATCTCGATTTTTGTTTAAAGGGGTTGGTGCACTATTTTCAAACAATGTTTATTTTAAAGGGCTCTGGAAAACTTGAAAAAGTCGGAAAGAAAGAAACGGCGCGATGATGTCATCGTTCCAAAATGGCCGCTTCCATTTATGTTCTTTTGAAAATGTTCAATAGGTCATATCTCCTTTATTTTTCATGGCATTTTGATAAATCTTTCAGATTTTTTTTACATTTTTCAGAGCCCTATTATATAAATCGTGTTTGAAAATAGTGCATCAACCCCTTTAAACCTCGCAATGTTCCGGTGATTTTTCCACATAACTTGCATTTTCACGAATCATTATTAATAATAATTTGAAAAGTTCAAAGCAAAGTGTGTTTGTAAGTGTTAATACTATTGCACCAATATGGAATAATATCGAAGACACATTTAGAACTCCGAATTGAAAATACCTTTGTTAATTATATTTAAAGACAACCCATTTACAATGCAAATAAAAGTTTCATTACATATTATGTATAAATTAAATCAACATTATTAAATCTTGCTAAGTCCTTTCATTCTTTTTCGATTCTGTTTCGATACGTTCTACGATTTCGATACTATAACTTTGACCTTGCGCATATTTTTGCCAAAGTTGTTTAACATATTTGTTTTGCTAAAGACGTGTTTGTGAACACTATTTACAACATATTTCCGTCTAGACATCTCCCAAACTCTCCCTATACCCGAGCGAGAATTCGAGAACCCTGGGCGAGACTGCGAGATTCACACCACATGCAAGGCGAGAACGAGAGGCCCTTTTGTCTAATGTTTTAGTTACCGAGTGTACTAGTAATCCAATTAACACACAGGAGGATATCTGTTAAACCTTGTGATTTAGCACTGACACACAACATTTGGTAACGATACCATGCAATACACTGTCAGATCATTCCATTTTGAATTTTATTACCGGGTACACTAACCGTGATCTAGAAATGACAACTCTTCCCTCTCTACATTTGAAATATAATCACGGTTGTATTTCTTTCATTGTTTTGAAAAAAATATGTGTGAGGATCGCCGCATTCGGCGCCGGAAAGATAAGTGCTTTATTTCTCACTGATTTATTCGTTCATTTAAGGTTGTCTTGGTCAAGCAGAGACGGTTCTTCACATAAAGTAGTTTCAGCCTGTACATACGAGTCCATTTCATCTGTGTTTAGTTCATTATCTGACATCTTTTGTTCCGTCGAACCAGGTTCATTTTCAATCGGTTTGTTTGTGCTGTCTGTCCCATATTTAGAAGAGTTATTTAAGCTGCCACTAATTCCATTATTGTTTTGAAAAGAAACCATTTCTGTAGATATTTGTTCGTCAGCAATACTATGACCCGTTTGATAAAAGGTATTTTCATTAGCATTCTCGTCTACGCTTAAACCTAAAAACAACCGATCTAAACCATTCACATTTGTGTTAGATGTGAATGTGTCATCCACTCTGTATATTGTATTGCCAGAAGCATCAACATTTGTGTTATTTATTCCGTTCATATTGGCATCCCAATCACACTCCACATCAACTGACCCTTTTTGATACGAGTCAATGTCATTTGAAAGGCTCACGCTATCATCAAGACTTACATGTGTATTAGCAAGTATATAAGAATCTATTTCAGACTCTTCTACCGCGTATATCGAACTACAATTTCCAATCCCTGAAGAGTTAATATTGTGTATGCCCACTTGCGGACTGTGATCTTCACCTTGATAATCGCTCATGTTTTCAGAATTATCGGATACGAGATAATCATCGTTATTCGTATCTTGCATTTCGTTTAAACCTTCCTTAGTTGGTACTGTATCAGAGTGTTGTTTTGTTGTTTCACAGTCGTTTGCCTGGGGGTAAGGAATTGGCACAGTCACATCAACATTAGGAAGCTTGACTTCATCTACGGCCGTATCTTCGTCAAAAGTTGAGTTGAAATAATCTGAACAACTATTTCTACAACTTGATCCGGCATCACTGTCCTGACTGTGAGAGAAATTAGTGTTAATTATTGATAATATATTAGACACATGGGTACATGTTTTCTTGTCCACAGAATCATTATTGTCTGATGTGCCCCAATTAGTTATATTTGCCATTTCTATACGATCAGTGGGTTGCGTTTCCGATCGTGGAAGTATGTTGTCAGTATTAGTTACACGCGTTTCTGATGAACCCTTCTCTGCATTTCTGGTACTGCCATTGTGCTGTGTACTCCCACAACCTTTGTCATAGTTACTGGTCTCGTTTATGGCCTTTACATCAGCTACACACTGTTCATCAGCTGTTGAACCATATCTTTGATCCGAATCTGTTGCGTTAGATTCATGGGTAGGATTTGCTGAACTATATCCTTGATCTGACTGTATTGTTTTTACGCTAGTTTCACGTGCATATCCAGGCTTGTCAGGTTCCTCGTTCAACGATATGGCGTCATACCATTGGTCCAGTGTAAACGTCTGGAGACATAGAAATAAAACAAATCGTTATAACAAGCATCAATGTAATCGGAGATCCCAAGTTACCGATGCCAACTATCCTCAATAACAGACATACGATTACAGTTTTCGCACTTACTTTGCCAATAATTATGACAAAGAGGCGAGACTATACTATGATATGACAGCATTAAAAAGAAGAAAACACACGACATCACTCTGTCGAAAACCTTTCAAAACAAACGATATATTACAGTCATATTTAAGTTTCAATAAATCAAAGTCTGCTATAATCTTCTCTCTTGTTTGTGTTAGTTGCTTCCAAAGGATCCCCTTTGCAGCATTAAACAGTCATATAATTATGTTTTTATTGTGTACTAGTGTAATAATTCAATTGGTGGTATACCTCCTGGTGTTGATGCTCGTATGCTTCTGCATATATCGCATCAGCAGAGGAAAACACGTCATCTATTTTATAGCTTTTTTGGAATTTCGCTCGACAGTATTTTACTCTGAAAACAGAAAGACTGACTAGTAATAAAACGAGTTATTTAGCAGCATTTAAATAAATTTAAATAATTGTATTTAATATACGCTAGTAAACAGGTTACACAACCTGCACACGAACAGAACTATACATGTTTATGTAACCCACTTACGTTTGTTTGTTTCTTAATGGGGGACTACCTTTGCTTTATTTCTACTGATGAAGAGCTAGTCGCTTTCTCACACTCGTAATCACACAAAATGCTAAACACCAAAGGTGGAGTGAAGCAGTTTGTAAGGTTGTCCAACATGAAATCAGTTTGACAAAGGATGATAGCTAAGAGAGGGAAGATGCGGATGCATAGCGCTTTGACCAGATGGAAAACAACAGAGAGAAAGCCGACATGGTAGGATATTTGACAGTACGAGCAACTTCGACTCAAATGTGTGATCTCCTACCTTCATCAACAAACGCACACAGGTGGTCATTGCTGGAGGATTCTATGTGTCAGCTTTGTAACATGATGGGGAAAGGAACGCCGATACATATGGAGGCGTGAAACTGTGCCACGAGAGCTAGCTGACATTTTGGAGCGAGAGAGAAGAAAGAAGAGAACTCCAAGCACGACAGGTTCAACACTCAATGGGTTCGTCAAGAGACAAATCCGTCTTTAGAAATGCAGTCTTGGCACCTGATGAAGCAGATCAGTGCGAGATGGCTGTAGACCATCTCAGTCTTGGCACCTGATGAAGCAGATCAGTGCGAGATGGCTGTAGACCATCTCAGTCTTGGCACCTGATGAAGCAGGTCAGTGCGAGATGGCTGTAGACCAGAGAAAGAAGTTAGTATTTCCAACCATCGTCCAGACAGCACAACAACCAGACTTCGTGCTATGGTAAATGAAAGGAAAGCGGCTGGTGATGATTGAGCTAACAATATCTATGGAATCTAGATGGATGCGAGGAGGCATTCGAGAGAATTATGACAAAGTACACATGGATACAGGAGCAGTGGAGAGAGAGAGAGAGAGAGAGAGAGAGAGAGAGAGAGAGAGAGAGAGAGAGAGAACTGTGTCCAGAGAAAGTGTCAAACTGGTTATGGTATAAGAGACTGATCACTATTACGTATTTGTCGCCCGGAAAGTGTCGGGTTTAAAGGATCGAAACATTTGTTGATCGACGGTATCTAGCTGATGATGCCAGTGAAATTGAAATCAGACGGCTAGTTATAACATATTACAAAAAATATAAAAAAAATACGGATGGCTGCGTTTAACATGAAATAATTCCCAATAATCGAACCTATTCGTGCGTGTATGCGTTTTTGCAGAAGGCCACATTAAAAATAAGATGTATATGATGTATGTTATATAACTCTAATGTGTTACATTCTTTAAATAAAGATTTTATTATTATTATTAATATATATAAATATATATATATCTATAAAAATAGTACTGGGTCCGGATGGTGTTAACTGATTTGAAAATAACTGCCATGTTTTATCAAGTTAGAGCCAAACTTATAAAGTCAGAGAAAATGGACATGTTTACAGAAAAGCTGAGAAACAACAACAACAACAACATATAAAATAAAAGAGCAACAATAACTGAATACAGGAAACTTAATCGTTAACAAATCGATTCAAATACATCGCTTTTGTGACAAACGTACATAATTGTCGGTTCTCTGTTCATTCTTAAACGAGCAGATTAGCATACCTAAATTCTGTTTTACTGTCCAGACTGACTGTCATTGTGGGATGGCTAAGCAAGTGGTGACCAGTGTTACAAACTAGTTAGAAGTTTCATGTTCCTGTACTGAGAACATTAATACGTTTTAAAAATTAGGGTAATGACAGTTTTACTAAGGTTGTTGTCATTTAAGGAGAAAAACAAACAGTTCATGTATCATCAGGGAGAAACAAAGAGCTGCAATCCATGACTGAACAGCAATATTTTCACCGACAGCAGCTGAGCTAACATTCACTGTGGCAGAATTTATGAGGACTCTACTTGTAGTAAATTGTCAGAGAGCCGACATTATTATCAGGAAGATGTGAGATGTGAATGTTACTCAATAAAATTACATTACCGCTCATAAACAGACTCAATAAAGAAACATTATCTCTCATGAACAGACTCAATAAAACAACATTACGTCTCATGCTGCATGACTCAATAAAACAACATTACCTCTCATGCTGCATGACTCAATAAAACAACATTACCTCTCATGCTGCACGACTCAATAAAACAACATTACCTCTCATATTGCACGACTCAATAAAACAACATTACTTCTCATGCTGCACGACTCAATAAAACAACATTACCTCTCATGCTGCACGACTCAATAAAACAACATTACCTCTCAGGAACAGACTCAATAAAACAACATTACCTCTCATGAACAGACTCAATACAACAACATTACCTCTCATGAACAGACTCAATAAAACAACATTACCGCTCATAAACAGACACAATAAAGTAACATTACCTCTCAGGAACAGACTCAATAAAACAACATTACCTCTCATGAACAGACTCAATAAAACAACATTACCTCTCATGAACAGACTCAATAAAGTAACATTACCTCTCATGAACAGACTCAATAAAGTAACATTACCTCTCATGAACAGACTCAATAAAACAACATTACCGCTCATAAACAGACTCAATAAAGTAACATTACCTCTCAGGAACAGACGACTCAATAAAACAACATTACCTCTCATGAACAGACTCAATAAAACAACATTACCGCTCATAAACAGACACAATAAAGTAACATTACCTCTCAGGAACAGAAAACTCAATAAAACAACATTACCTCTCATGCTGCAGGACTCAATAAAACAACATTACCTCTCATAAACAGACACAATAAAGTAACATTACCTCTCAGGAACAGAAAACTCAATAAAACAACATTACCTCTCATGCTGCATGACTCAATAAAGCAACATTACCTCTCATGAACAGACTCAATAAAACAACATTACCGCTATAAAACAACATTATCACTCATAAACAGACTCGATAAAACAACATTACCTCTCGGGAACAGACTCAATAAAAAACAATACCTCTCATGCTGCATGACTCAATAAAACAACATTACCTCTCATGGACAGGCTCAATAAAACAACATTTCCGCTCATAAACGGACTCAATAAAGCAACATTACCACTCATAAACAGACTCAATAAAGCAACATTACCTCTCATGAACAGACTCAATAAAGCAACATTACTTCTCGGGAACAGACTCAATAAAACAACAATACCTCTCATTCTGCACGACTCAATAAAACAGAGACTGATGCTTTTCTCTCTTACTTGTTTTCGTTGCTTTCAAAGGATACCCTTTTTATTTATTGTAAATCTGTTAATTGCTGTTAGTGATTCTGTAAATGACGGTATTGTAATTCGGAATGGTGTCATTTTAATAGCTGGAAACGGTGTGAATTGCTACACGATCGGTACAAGCACTACTGCATAGTTTAGTAGATTTTATCCTATACTTCACAACGGCAATTCTGTATTTGTAAATGATCATGGGCATATACGAGAAATGACAGGAGTATTAGAGCTGAAAATATCTGATGAAACTAATTTTATAATTAATATTGGAGCCTGTCGATAATGTCAAATATATTCCAGGTTGAACCATGGCAGTGTCACTTGGCCCACTGTGTACCGTCTCAAATACGACACACAAACACACATATGTATTCAAGGTTGAGCCATGGCAGTGTCACATGGCCCACTGTGTACCGTCTCAAATACGACACACAAACACATATATATATTCAAGGTTGAGTCATGGCAGTGTCACATGGCCCACTGTGTACCGTCTCAAATACGAAACAGAAACACATATATATTTTACTTTCTGGGATTAGTTATAAGATATAGCTCACTTTAGACAAAAAAGAAGAAAATGTAGTAACATATATGAAAACAATGTAGGACCAGATGAAGACCGAGTATAATACAAATAGTGACATTGACACGCATACAGATTTCAATATGCTTGATAGCAATTGCTACATAACATGATCAACGCTACTGTTATGGTATTTTAATAACAATAGCTAAAATGGATGCCTTGTGTATTTGTAACATTTGGAGCATGTCTCGCATTTGAATCAATTTTAATGTTCTGATACGCGTTATATACAAGACTCTGGTTAAATGTCGATCAAAATGCCAAACGAGACCAAGACAAAACAACTGCGGAAAAGATAACTTACATCAACGCTAGAATAAAAACCACGCTCACTACAACAGCAACTACTATTCCTACAATAGTGGCATTCTTAGAAGCGTTTTCTTCTGGAAACATTGCTGAAACGAGATATTTGCTGTTAGTGATAACAGAAGAAATAGGTCATGGGTAAGAATATGTCCAAATCATGAAAGAAACATACAGTAATGTGTCTTTTTTTTTTTTACATTTCCCATAAAAACAATTATTTCGAAACGTTATTTTATAATTACGAAATATTTCCATCATACTTAAAGCTCTTACTTAAAATAAATCATTCAGTAGTGATTAGACAATTTCAAAAAGGAATAGCACCTGTAGATTAAAGTAGAGTCAAAAGTCCAAACAATAGAAATATATTTACAGAATGCAACCAGCCAACCATGCATTCAAAATAATGACTAATAATCAATAAGTACACTGACTCGCAAAAGAAACGCAACACGGGCATTTTCGCTATATATTGTATGTACAATATGCTGCTGTTAATCGAATGGTACGTTGCTACGTAAGACCTTTCCTTTTGGAAAAAATACTAAAACAACACATAATACAGCAAACAGTATTCCGTTAAAGTTTCATTATTGACAGAGTACGTGTTTGGCTCAAGCATGCGAACAAACTTTTGCAAACTCTTTACGTTATATTAACGTAAAGAGTTTGCAAAAGTTTGTTCGCATGCTACTGAACTGGTTCAGTTTTTCAAAGAGCAACTTCAACATTTATGAAGTTCTTGTTACAAGGTGTAGTTTGATTAAAACGTCTACAACATCACAGTTGTGTCCTTTCTCTAAGTAGCTGCAACGTTTTTTTTACAAAACATCTTGGGATTTCTTTGGAATATTATGTGCAATATATACAACATATAACGGAAATTCCCGTGTTGCGTTTCTTTTGCGTTTCAGTATATGTTGTAAATTTCAATAAGACAAGAGAATATTTGTACATTTAAAAAAAATAGGCTCAACGGGCAAAAATGAGGGCAATGTAATTGAGCTAATCTGTTAGCAGGCACAGACAGACTTTCTGAAACACTCACCTAGTTTATTCCCTTTACGAACAATGACCTCGTCGCTTACGTCAATAACACCGCCATTGTACACTGTCCTGAAGCAAACAGTTACGTCTTCATGTATACTAGCAGCAGCAATCGTGATTGTTTTCGTTCTTGGTGTCGCCGTTATGTTGGTAATATCTGTAACAATACAGGAACTAAAGTCGTGTCCTTTAAAACGCGAAACCTTACAATGTTACTGACCATTACAATGTTATATAATAAAAGCTATTGACCATTACAGTGGCATATGATCAAATTTATTGACCATTACAATGTATTGTTTGTTTGTATGGTGTTTTACGTCATTTTCAACACATGCAAGGTTATATATGACGGTCGATTTATTTTGGTGGAGGCAGACCACCCACTTTTCCTGGCACTTCCTCACTTACAAGTCGAGCTTCCAGTGGGATTCGAACCATTACAATGTTATTGACCATTACAATGTCATATAATCAAAGTTATTGACCATTACAATGCTATTGACCATTACAATGTCATATAATCAAAGCTATTGAACATTACAGCGTCATATAATCAAAACTATTGACCATTACAGCGTCATATAATCAAAGCTATTCATCGGTCATTTATATGAGATCTAGTAATAATAAACATTACTACTTCTCAAAATCGATTATAATCAATTCCTGTTGGCGCCAAATGAACTGTTTTGCATTGTTACGTCGTAAAAACTCATTTCAGCTCAACTTACTTTCTGCATTAGCTTCCCAATAGCCATCAGTGTTATTCCATCCTAGACTGTTGTTCATTTTCACTCCGACCTGGTACATCAGTGGCATATCCTGCATCAAGCAATAGTTGAAGAGAAGAGAGACAATTATGATACTGGCGTTATCAGCAGACCGCTCTGCAGATATGGACGGAAATGACGTTGAAGCTGGAAAATAAAAGTGTTTGAAATATTCAGAATATAAAATGCAATACATTATAAGTGTTTGTCCCAACCGAAATGATGCCAGGTGGAAAGAAGTAGTTTACTGCGTTTTCATTTTGACATTCTTTATTATATTCATATATACATGATCATTTATGTGTTATACTTATATTGCAGATTAATGCTGCACTGTTTGTTAGAGAAAATAACCTGGCGGGGATATCTTTATTTAGACTGTCCGGTTTTATTGGGATGCCAATAGGGTGAGAGTGAGGTTTGGTGACCCTAGAACCTGGTTTAAACCCCAAGCGGCATATTTTTTTGCCAAGGCCGTAGCCCTATTGTCAACCCTTTTATGTTTGTGATGTAATATCTTGCCTTTTATCATCTTTGTTTCTGTATGTGTTTGTGGTTGACTGTGGTCGTTGAATGCTAATTTCCTGTTCGACTTTTATACCACCTACTTTTAAAATAACCCAAACTGCACGTATGTTTTGATAAATTCAGCAACGACAGTTTGACCATTCTGTCTTTGGTACTGTTTTAAATGGTTTATTGAAGTAATGCAGATACCTTTTATTGAAAACGGTCAATAGTAAATATAGATCTATATAAAAATCGAACAGTAAAAGCAGCATTCGAGGACGACAGTCAACCACAAACACACACAGAAACAAAGAACAACTTTAAAGATGAATAAAATGTCAAACAACACATCACAAACACAAAAGGGTTGACAATAGGGCTACCGCCTTGGATTGGTCAGTGGCAAAAAATGAAGCTGTGGGTTTAAACCAGGATCTAGGGTGCACCAAACCTAAAACTTACCTTACCGTCAACCCAATAAAACGGGACAGTGTAAATAAAGTAATCCACGCCATGTACTATTCTCTAACCAACAAGGCAGCATTAATAGGCAATATAAGTAAAACACAAATATGCTGGTGTATATATAAATACAAAAAAACAATAGCCTAGAAAGCCACAAAGAAGGTACTCAATGACTTGGCAGAAGCCAGAGCAACAAGAGAATAAACCATTGAGGGCACGACAAGACAAGACTGCAGACAAACATCAAGCGCCGCCGTCCTGTTGGGCTTTAGGTAAACGTCATCATAGGTCCATAGCCTGTCCGGTCATCGCACAATTAAAGAGGAAAGCATAGTGGCGAACTGTAAATGGGTCCACCACCAAGCATGCATTGCGTTGCAAAATGATAGGGTCATAACCTATTTTGATAAACCTTTTAACAAGTATAACAAAGATAGTATGAAAGTGATCATGGCCAAGGACCTTACGAAGTTTGTAAATCACGTCACCATAGAAGTCAGGTTGTGATAGTCCTGGTCGTAGAAGAGTTCTTAAATTACTTTTATATTTGGAAAGAAGATCAGGGTTACGATAATGAAATGTTGCAGAGCTGTTACGAAGTTTATGGTAACGGTAACCCTGATGTAGTAGCTTTTTAATTATACAAAGATTACGAATATTAAAGTACTCAAAAAGTCGAGTACAAGCTCTAGAAAAAATAATAAGTTGAGACACATAGACCCCATAAGAAGTTGCTAGGGGAACATTCCCATCTAAATGGGGATATTTAACAATATCAAAAATAAATTTATCTCTCTTGTCATATATTTGATACCAACAATTTGTCTATAAACGGTCGTTCCATACCTGACGAAAATATTATCTAATAGGAAGATGAGTGCTTCACAAACTTCTTGGCAAGTCCACATAGTGTAATTGTCCAAACTGTCGTTAGTAAAAACGCTTGAATATTATTACAGGCCAAAAATGTAGTATTTTCCCTAGCGAATGTTTTTTGAATAAGAGCAATAAGCTTGCCTTTGATAAGGTGATGTGGTAAAGTTGTATGTAGTGTAGAGAAGTCGTAAGTGCTAATAGATGAAACTTGACGTTTATTGCAAAATGTATCAAGAGCGTCTCCTGAATTTTTAATAGACCAAAACAAATTAATCCCAGAGTTTTCATAAGTTTTATCACAATATTGTTTAACGTGATCTTTAACGGAAGTAAGACAAGAAGTTAAAAGTTTGGAGATGTTTGTGGTAGTTTATTATAATCAAACTTGATTCGAATTTAACCTAGATAAAAGTAAGAGTGAATTGTAACTCACGTTTTGATGGATGGAGAAACACGCAGTACGACCAAACAATATTTGGAACTGTGGCCAGACCTAGAACTGTAGCCTGACCTGGAACTGTGGCCTGACCTGTAACTGTGACCTGATCTTCAGGTAACTGTGTGATAGAAACGCCAAAATACCAGGTGTATCCGGGTATTGGCGGGGAAGTTGTTAGGTACGTCTCTTTCATATCATACCGATCCACTGTTTTGCTTTCAATTGGTGTCTGAAAGTGAAGCGATTTAAAATAGATATTCTTTATGGGTATGTACATATAATCTTCAATAAATCCTCCATAACGCGAAGCAGTATTAAAACTTCATAATGTTACTCTTTTATTCAATATTTCGGCCCCTTGGCCCTTTTCAAGAGAAAACTATTTTACGAAACATGTCACGTCCATTTTGCGTTTAACTGGAAGTTATAACCGGACAGTTTCCAAGCACGTAAACAAACCACAGTACAGGTACGTAAAATAAGTGAACTAATGAGAGTTTTGAAAAAAATTGGTCAAGGGTGAAAGAATGATCAAAATTGGGTGATAAAAAAGCAGCTCCCTATTTCCTGGTTGATGTTTAATAACAGCTATGTTTATTTGCATGAAAAAGTAAGTTTCCCAGAATTCTTACCAGATTTGAGTTTTTAACAGTTTGTCAACATTCTCACTTTACTCTGGAAGGGGCATGGAGACTCATTTACGATAGTACAACCTATAGTTTAATATAATTATTGGGCTGGAGTGTTTCGGAAGACTTGGTGGAATGCCTTCAAATGCATTTTGTAGAGGACCATAAACTAATGCTTCATTCATTTTATGAGTGTATTATAATAGATATTTCATGTGATTTACAAAGACAATACATGTACCTTGTACATACTGACTTTAAACAACTCTGATATAACTGTGGTTTTGTGCCGTTTGGTTACTTTACACGGTGGCGAAACCACGTGACTTCCTGATCTGGTTCATGGCAAATCATCAACAAGGTGCTCGATTCTGGTATGTCTTTACAGCATAACTTTATTAAAAATATTTATTTTTTACATCGTTTGCGTAACAAGTTCTTGCAACTTATATTAATCACTTTCGATGGCATCCTGGGTAGAACCAGTACTAAGCAATGTGGAAGAATTATCTTGCTCAACGTGCGCACTCCACAAATGCACACGTTATGCGTACTTGACACATACTTTACGCATAACTTTATGAATAGTCATTAGTTAGTATTCAACCAAAGTACACATACCCTTACAAATTCAGCTCGTTCCTCGGCTGCAAAATATAATTCGATCCATCCAGCGTTCCCTCAGAAGTGTGAACAAAAGCGTATGACTGTGTACGTTTTAGGAGAAAGTACTGGATGAAACCAATTACCTTTTGGAGAAAGTAACTCACGTTTGTAAGGATATGTGCGCTTTAGTTGTAGGAGTATGTGCGCTTTAGTTGTAGGAGTATGTGCGCTTTAGTTGTAGGGATATGTGCGCTTTAGTTGTATGGGTATGTGCGCTTTAGTTGTAGGGGTATGTGAGCTTTAGTTGTAGGGATATGTGCGCTTTAGTTGTAGGGGTATGTGCGCTTTAGTTGTAGGAGTTTGTGCGCTTTAGTTGTATGGATATGTGCGCTTTAGTTGTAGGAGTATGTGCGCTTTAGTTGTAGGGATATGCGCCTTTAGTTGTAGGAGTATGTGCGCTTTAATTGTATGGATATGTGCGCTTTAGTTGTAGGAGTATGTGCACTTTAGTTGTATGGATATGTGCGCATTAGTTGTAGGGGTATGTGCGTTTTAGTTGTAGTGATATGTGCGCTTTAGTTGTAGGGGTATGTGCGCTTTAGTTGTAGGGATATGTGCGCTTTAGTTGTAGGGGTATGTGTGCTTTAGATGTAGGGGTATGTGCGCTTTAGTTGTAGGAGTATGTGCGCTTTAGTTGTAAGGATATGTGCGCTTTAGTTGTAGGAGTATGTGCGCTTTAGTTGTAGGGGTATGTGCGCTTTAGTTGTAGGGATATGTGCGCTTTAGTTGTAGGGGTATGTGCGCTTTAGTTGTAGGGGTATGTGCGCTTTAGTTGTAGGGGTATGTGCGCTTTAGTTGTAGGAGTATGTGCGCTTTAGTTGTATGGATATGTGCGCTTTAGTTGTAGGAGTATGTTCGCTTTAGTTGTAGCTTTAGTTGTAGGGGTATGTGCGCTTTAGTTGTAGGAGTATGTGCGCTTTAGTTGTATGGGTATGTGCGCTTTAATTGTAGGGGTATGTGCGCTTTAGTTGTAGGGGTATCTGCACTTTAGTTGTAGGGGTATGTGCGCTTTAGTTGTAGGGGTATGTGCGCTTTAGTTGTAGGGGTATGTGCGCTTTAGCTGTATGGATATGTGCGCTTTAGCTGTATGGGTATGTGCGCTTTAGCTGTATGGCTTTGTGCGCTTTAGTTGTATGGATATGTGCGCTTTAGTTGTATGGGTATGTGCGCTTTAGTTGTAGGGATATGTGCGCTTTAGTTGTAGGGGTATGAGCGCTTTAGTTGTAGGGATATGTGCGCTTTACTTGTATGGGTATGTGCGCTTTAGTTGTAGGGGCATGTGCGCTTTAGCTGTAGGGGTATGTGCGCTTTAGCTGTATGGGTATGTGCGCTTTAGCTGTATGGGTTTGTGCACTTTAGTTGTAGGAGTATGTGCGCTTTAGTTGTAGGGATATGTGCCCTTTTGTTGTAGGGGTATGTGCGCTTTACTTGTATGGGTATGTGCGCTTTAGTTGTAGGGGTATGTGCGCTTTAGTTGTAAGGGTATGTGCGCTATTGTTGTAGGGGTATGTGCGCTTTAGTTGTAGGGGTATGTGCGCTTTAGTTGTATGGATATGTGCGCTTTAATTGTATGGGTATGTGCGCTTTAGTTGTATGGGTATGTGCGCTTTAGTTTTAGGGGTGTGTGCGCTTTAGTTGTATGGGTATGTGCGCTTTAGTTGTAGCGGTATGTGCGCTTTAGCTGTATGGGTATGTGCGCTTTAGCTGTATGGGTATGTGCGCTTTAGTTGTATGGGTATGTGCGCTTTAGTTTTAGGGGTGTGTGCGCTTTAGTTGTATGGGTATGTGCGCTTTAGTTGTAGCGGTATGTGCGCTTTAGCTGTATGGGTATGTGCGCTTTAGCTGTATGGGTATGTGCGCTTTAGCTGTATGGGTATGTGCGCTTTAGCTGTATGGGTATGTGCGCTTTAGCTGTATGGGTATGTGCGCTTTAGTTGTATGGATATGTGCGCTTTAGTTGTATGGGTATGTGCGCTTTAGTTGTATGGGTATGTGCGCTTTAGCTGTAGCGGTATGTGCGCTTTAGCTGTATGGGTTTGTGCGCTTTAGTTGTAGGAGTATGTGCGCTTTAGTTGTAGGAATATGTGCGCTTTAGTTGTAGGGGTATGTGCGCTTTAGTTGTAGGGGTATGTGCGCTTTAGTTTTAGGGGTATGTCTGCTTTAGCTGTATGGGTATGTGCGCTTTAGCTGTATGGGTTTGTGCACTTTAGTTGTAGGAGTATGTGCGCTTTAGTTGTAGGGGTATGTGCGCTTTTGTTGTAGGGGTATGTGCGCTTTAGTTGTATGGGTATGTGCCCTTTAGTTGTAGGAGTATGTGCGCTATTGTTGTAGGGGTATTTGCGCTTTAGTTGTAGGGGTATGTGCGCTTTAGTTGTATGGATATGTGCGCTTTAGTTGTATGGGTATGTGCGATTTAGTTGTAGAAGTATGTGCGCTTTAGTTGTAGGGGTACGTGCGCTTTAGTTTGTGCGCTTTAGTTGTAGGGATATGTGCGCTTTAGTTGTAGGGGTATGTGGCCTTTAGTTGTAGGAGTATTTGCGCTTTAGTTGTATGGGTATGTGCGCTTTAGTTGTAGGGGTATGTGCGCTTTAGTTGTAGGAGTATGTGCACTTTAGTTGTAGGGGTATGTGCGCTTTAGTTGTAGGAGTATGTGCGCTTTAGTTGTAGTGTGCGCTTTAGTTGTAGGAGTATGTGCGCTTTAGTTGTTGGGGTTTGTGCGCTTTAGTTGTAGGAGTATGTGCGCTTTAGTTGTAGGGGTATTTAGTTTTAATGGGTATGTGCGCTTTAGTTGTAGGGGTATGTGCGCTTTAGTTGTAAGGATATGTGCGCTTTAGTTGTAGGAGTATGTGCGCTTTAGTTGTAGGGGTATGTGCGCTTTAGTTGTAGGGGTATGTGCGCTTTAGTTGTATGGGTATGTGCGCTTTAGTTGTAGGGGTATGTGCGGTTTAGTTGTAGGGATATGTGCGCTTTAGTTGTAGGGGTATGTGCGCTTTAGTTTTAGGGGTATGTGCGCTTTAGCTGTATGGGTATGTGCACTTTAGCTGTATGGGTTTGTGCGCTTTAGTTGAAGGAGTATGTGCGCTTTAGTTGTAGGGATATGTGCGCTTTAGTTGTAGGGGAATGTGCGCGTTGTAGGGGTATGTGCGCTTTAGTTGTATGGGTATGTGCGCTTTAGTTTTAGGGGTATGTGCGCTTTAGTTGTAGGAGTATGTGCGCTTTAGTTGTAGGGGTATGTGCGCTTTAGTTGTACGGGTATGTGCGCTTTAGTTGTAGGGGTATATGCGCTTTAGTTGTAGGAGTATGTGCGCTTTAGTTGTAGGAGTATGTGCACTTTAGTTGTAGGGGTATGTGCGCTTTAGTTGTAGGGGTATGTGCGCTTTAGTTGTAGGGGTATGTGCGCTTTAGTTGTAGGGGTATGTGCGCTTTAGTTGTAGGGGTAAGTGCGATTTAGTTGTAGGAGTATGTGCGCTTTAGTTGTATGGGTATGTGCGCTTTAGTTGTAGGGATATGTGCGCTTTAGTTGTATGGGTATGTGCGCTTTAGTTGTATGGGTATGTGCGCTTTAGCTGTATGGGTATGTGCGCTTTAGCTGTATGGGTATGTGCGCTTTAGTTGTATGGATATGTGCGCTTTAGTTGTATGGGTATGTGCGCTTTAGTTTTAGGGGTATGTGCGCTTTAGTTGTAGGATTATGTGCGCTTTAGCTGTAGGAGTATGTGCGCTTTAGTTGTAGGGATATGTGCGCTTTAGTTGTAGGGGTATGGGCGCTTTAGTTGTAGGGGTATGTGCGCTTTAGTTGTAGGGGTATGTGCGCTTTAGTTGTATGGGTATGTGCGCTTTATTTGTAGGGGTATGTGCGGTTTAGTTGTAGGGATATGTGCGCTTTAGTTGTAGGGGTATGTGCGCTTTAGTTTTAGGGGTATGTGCGCTTTAGCTGTATGGGTATGTGCGCTTTAGCTGTATGGGTTTGTGCGCTTTAGTTGTAGGAGTATGTGCGCTTTAGTTGTAGGGATATGTGCGCTTTAGCTGTAGGGGTATGTGCGCTTTAGCTGTAGGAGTATGTGCGCTTTAGTTGTAGGGATATGTGCGCTTTAGTTGTAGGGGTATGTGCGCTTTAGTTGTATGGGTATGTGCGCTTTAGTTGTAGGGGTATGTGCGCTTTAGTTTTAGGGGTTTGTGCGCTTTAGTTGTAGGAGTATGTGCGCTTTAGTTGTATGGGTATGTGCGCTTTAGTTGTAGGAGTATGTGCGCTTTTGTTGTAGGGGTATGTGCGCTTTAGTTGTAGGGGTATGTGCGCTTTAGTTGTAGGACTATGTTCGCTTTATTTGTAGGGGTATGTGCGGTTTAGTTGTAGGGATATGTGCGCTTTAGTTGTAGGGGTATGTGCGCTTTAGTTTTAGGGGTATGTGCGCTTTAGCTGTATGGGTATGTGCGCTTTAGCTGTATGGGTTTGTGCGCTTTAGTTGTAGGAGTATGTGCGCTTTAGTTGTAGGGATATGTGCGCTTTAGCTGTAGGGGTATGTGCGCTTTAGCTGTAGGAGTATGTGCGCTTTAGTTGTAGGGATATGTGCGCTTTAGTTGTAGGAGTATTTGCGCTTTAGTTGTATGGGTATGTGCGCTTTAGTTGTAGGGGTATGTGCGCTTTAGTTGTAGGAGTATGTGCACTTTAGTTGTAGGGGTATGTGCGCTTTAGTTGTAGGAGTATGTGCGCTTTAGTTGTAGTGTGCGCTTTAGTTGTAGGAGTATGTGCGCTTTAGTTGTTGGGGTTTGTGCGCTTTAGTTGTAGGAGTATGTGCGCTTTAGTTGTAGGGGTATTTAGTTTTAATGGGTATGTGCGCTTTAGTTGTAGGGGTATGTGCGCTTTAGTTGTAAGGATATGTGCGCTTTAGTTGTAGGAGTATGTGCGCTTTAGTTGTAGGGGTATGTGCGCTTTAGTTGTAGGGGTATGTGCGCTTTAGTTGTATGGGTATGTGCGCTTTAGTTGTAGGGGTATGTGCGGTTTAGTTGTAGGGATATGTGCGCTTTAGTTGTAGGGGTATGTGCGCTTTAGTTTTAGGGGTATGTGCGCTTTAGCTGTATGGGTATGTGCACTTTAGCTGTATGGGTTTGTGCGCTTTAGTTGAAGGAGTATGTGCGCTTTAGTTGTAGGGATATGTGCGCTTTAGTTGTAGGGGAATGTGCGCGTTGTAGGGGTATGTGCGCTTTAGTTGTATGGGTATGTGCGCTTTAGTTTTAGGGGTATGTGCGCTTTAGTTGTAGGAGTATGTGCGCTTTAGTTGTAGGGGTATGTGCGCTTTAGTTGTACGGGTATGTGCGCTTTAGTTGTAGGGGTATATGCGCTTTAGTTGTAGGAGTATGTGCGCTTTAGTTGTAGGAGTATGTGCACTTTAGTTGTAGGGGTATGTGCGCTTTAGTTGTAGGGGTATGTGCGCTTTAGTTGTAGGGGTATGTGCGCTTTAGTTGTAGGGGTATGTGCGCTTTAGTTGTAGGGGTAAGTGCGATTTAGTTGTAGGAGTATGTGCGCTTTAGTTGTATGGGTATGTGCGCTTTAGTTGTAGGGATATGTGCGCTTTAGTTGTATGGGTATGTGCGCTTTAGTTGTATGGGTATGTGCGCTTTAGCTGTATGGGTATGTGCGCTTTAGCTGTATGGGTATGTGCGCTTTAGTTGTATGGATATGTGCGCTTTAGTTGTATGGGTATGTGCGCTTTAGTTTTAGGGGTATGTGCGCTTTAGTTGTAGGATTATGTGCGCTTTAGCTGTAGGAGTATGTGCGCTTTAGTTGTAGGGATATGTGCGCTTTAGTTGTAGGGGTATGGGCGCTTTAGTTGTAGGGGTATGTGCGCTTTAGTTGTAGGGGTATGTGCGCTTTAGTTGTATGGGTATGTGCGCTTTATTTGTAGGGGTATGTGCGGTTTAGTTGTAGGGATATGTGCGCTTTAGTTGTAGGGGTATGTGCGCTTTAGTTTTAGGGGTATGTGCGCTTTAGCTGTATGGGTATGTGCGCTTTAGCTGTATGGGTTTGTGCGCTTTAGTTGTAGGAGTATGTGCGCTTTAGTTGTAGGGATATGTGCGCTTTAGCTGTAGGGGTATGTGCGCTTTAGCTGTAGGAGTATGTGCGCTTTAGTTGTAGGGATATGTGCGCTTTAGTTGTAGGGGTATGTGCGCTTTAGTTGTATGGGTATGTGCGCTTTAGTTGTAGGGGTATGTGCGCTTTAGTTTTAGGGGTTTGTGCGCTTTAGTTGTAGGAGTATGTGCGCTTTAGTTGTATGGGTATGTGCGCTTTAGTTGTAGGAGTATGTGCGCTTTTGTTGTAGGGGTATGTGCGCTTTAGTTGTAGGGGTATGTGCGCTTTAGTTGTAGGACTATGTTCGCTATTGTTGTAGGGGTATGTGCGCTTTAGCTGTAGGAGTATGTGTGCTTTAGCTGTAGGGATATGTGCGCTTTAGCTGTAGGGGTATGTGCGCTTTAGCTGTAGGGGTATGTGCGCTTTAGCTGTAGGGGTATGTGCGCTTTAGCTGTATGGGTTTGTGCGCTTTAGTTGTAGGAGTATGTGCGCTTTAGTTGTAGGGATATGTGCGCTTTAGTTGTAGGGGTATGTGCGCTTTAGTTGTAGGAGTATGTGCGTTTTAGTTGTATGGGTATGTGCGCTTTAGTTGTAGGAGTATGTGCGCTTTAGTTGTAGGGGTATGTGCGCTTTAGTTGTAGGAGTATGTGCGCTTTAGTTGTAGTGTGCGCTTTAGTTGTAGGAGTATGTGCACTTTAGTTGTAGGAGTATGTGCGCTTTAGTTGTAGTGTGCGCTTTAGTTGTAGGAGTATGTGCGCTTTAGTTGTAGGGGTATGTGCGCTTTAGTTGTAGGAGTATGTGCGCTTTAGTTGTAGGGGTATGTGCGCTTTAGTTGTAGGAGTATGTGCGCTTTAGTTGTAGTGTGCGCTTTAGTTGTAGGAGTATGTGCGCTTTAGTTGTAGGGGTTTGTGCGCTTTAGTTGTAGGATTATGTGCGCTTTAGTTGTAGGGGTATGTCCGCTTTAGTTGTAGGAGTATGTGCGCTTTAGTTGTAGGGGTATGTGCGCTTTAGTTGTAGGGGTATGTGCGCTTTAGTAATAGAAGTATGTGCGCTTTAGTTGTAGGAGTATGTGCGCTTTAGTTGTAGGGGTATGTGCGCTTTAGTTGTAGGAGTATGTGCGCTTTAGTTGTAGGGGTATGTGCGCTTTAGTTGTAGGGTTACGTGCGCTTTAGTTGAAGGGGTATGTGCGAATTACCTTAGCACAATTAAGAAAGTAATGATGCAAACGCATACCTGAATCGAGAAAAGTGTTGATACTTTTTATGAACCGATCAAAAGGTCACATGGTTATCGGTAAATCAAATGTTTTAATATCATATTGGCTCTGAATCGAAACAGGCTCTGAAGCGAAACACAGGGTCAAACGCAACGACACCGCTGCAATAAAGTAAACAATAGCTACCATGCATATCGGAGGGAAGATGTTATATTCCCCCTGACACCAGTAGTACTGCGTTGTTCTGTATGTGTAAGATGTGTTGGTTTCACCAATAACTTCGATGCCTTCAAATAACACCACTTTGAAGCCTCTAGTGACTTTATCTACAACCACCACGACTGCATTCATTTCTACAAGTACAAGACGGGGTCTCCATAATAAGCGTTTATTTCTACAAGTACAGTACAAGTAATGTAATAACGATGTATATGTAATAGTATAGAACTCTTTCATGGCTATTCGGGGGAAAAATATATTGCACGCACGCACGCACGCGCACACACACACATACACACAAGTATTTATGATAGCAATATAATTATGAAGGATGTTTTGATATGTTTAAATTAAAATAATCACGAATGGCAGCTGTGAAGGCCTTACACAATATTTGTCATGAAATGTTTTTTATAATTATTATTTTTTGTCTGCTTTTGCATACAGTCTATTTTAAAGACAACAACATCGGATTTAGTCAGCCTGTACCTCCTTTCTCGGTTGAGACGTCACAAGAGGGTAGACACATGAGATGTCATACCCTCGACGTGCACATACCGGCGGTTAGAGAAGTAGTACTGATATCAGTTTACGTAATACCTTTGTTATACTTTGGCAAACCAATCACTGAAGCGTTTAATGACGAACCAGCCTCGTTTTGAGCTCTTAGAATAATCCGATAGGCATGGTTGATCGCCAGCGTAACGTTGATTTTCGCCGTTATGACGTCAACACCGAACACTGCCCACGCATTGTCGTCATCGTCTAGTAGAGTTACATTGTAAAAGGCGTTGTCCCCTCTAAGATACCTCCTTGGTACTGTCTTAAAATATAACAGATACATTTTAACACTGACTTGTTACTTAAAGGGAATGTAACGTATCGTTACATTCTTTAATCCAAAGAATCTTTATTATTGAGAGTTCTGAAAAAATGAAACTTGAATAAGGGTGAACTAATTATCAAAATCGGGTGATAAACAAAGAAGATAATAACATTTGAAGGTTCTGTTGAAACGGATGTGGAAGCCGCCATTTTCAGAACTATGATAACACAGTTCCAAATGCCCTTATATGGAATATTCATAAATATATTTATGTGGGAAAAATGACATCAACTGTATGAAAAATATGTATACTTAATGGCAATAATGCTTTATACGATCAGTAAAGGAGTTTGCATTCATTTGCAGTGATTTTCTTCGCTTTAAATGACATTTATCAATATTCCCTTTATGGTAATTTGGAACTATGATGTCATAGTTCTCAAAATGGCGGCTCCTTTAAACATTTTAGAATAACCTTCAAATGGTCATATTTTTTGTTTATCATCTGATTTTGATAATTATTTCACCTTTTCCCCAAGGTTTTCAGAACTCTCAATAACAGAGCTTGTTTGGCTGTGTCGCTACAATCCTTTTAAAAGGTAATATAGAGAAAAATTTAACGAGTCAACATATGACGAATTCAGTACAATTGCATCAGAGCCTTCTATCATATACTAATGTTTTCAGTCATTGATTTTGAAGATTGGCTAAATTATGAGTATGCAAATGAAAAAAAAATAGAAAAAAGAGAGTTTATTAAAGGGACGGCGGCCATCTTGAAATATTTATAAATTAAAACGACAACTCGATTAATTAATCCTGTATTATTTTGACGTTAAATTTGCTGGCATATAATTAAATGAAAAAATACAAATTCGGTAAATGTTCAATTTTTTTTCACTATTAATGAGTTCCAAGTATGCAAGTTATTCAGAAAAATAAAACTGTCCTTTAAAGTAAAAATTACACAGTAACGAATACAACAGTAAATGGATCACTTAGCTATGGTGTTCCATTAGAGCCATCGATGTGCGACGGTACGATGGCGATGGTGCGATGGTCCATATCATTATCGCCGTCGTACCATCGCCATCGTACCATCGCGAAACGACTTGCAAACGCATTGGTACAATGCTATGATAGTCTCATACGCCATCATACCACCATAACATCGAAATCGTACCATCGTGTTTACAAGTCGATGCGTGATATCACGATGGCGATAACGCGATAGACCATCGTACCATCGCCATCTTACCATCGCGCCATCGTACAATCGACATCGTACTATCAAAATTGTACCATCGCGCATCGTATAAACGTCGATACGCGATGGGTTTATGGCCCTAACGGAACACCCCCGTACATAGCACCAATAGCACCATGTTTCACTCGAAAGTGGTCAATTTGCCTATACAAAGCGCCAATCATTACGTCAGTCTCGACATTGTATACACATAGTTTAGCTAATCATCAAAAGCAATGACAGCAATTTAAATCTAACAAAACATTATCATATAATTTAAATGAATGTAAATGATCTGTAATGTACGTCGCTAGTTCTAGAAAAGATGTCAAATATTTAAAACAAAATAAAATAAAGTTTCTTGAATAGAGAAATTTAGGAAGATAAATCCAAGAGTTTGTGTAAGTTTCCGTTTCGTTATGATACTGTGTGAAAAATAGAGGTTTAATTCCACTAAATCAGCCGGATGTGCTTGTCTGGTGCATCGAAAGTAGTTCTGTATTAAAGAGTGCTAATCTATTTTTTCTTTAAAACCTTTTTTTAGTGCAATTTCCTGTTAATGTTTGGCTGTAACTGTATTCTGGACATGTTGTTGAAATTTGAAAAGGGAGCTCATCATGTTTTTGACAGTTTTTGATATAAATTTCAGAAGTGAACGTAGACAGGGTACGAAATTGGAAGGGGTAAACATAGCTTTGACCTTTGCCCCGGTGTTAGTATACAACTGAAGAAATGTGTCTTAGAAGGTATTAAACCCCCTATTTCCTTGTTGATGTTAAATAGCAGTTTATTTGATAAAGTAAGTTTCCCAGAATTCTAACCAGGTTTGTCAACATTCTAACTTTACTATGGAAGGGCAATGGAGACTCATTTACGCTATTATAACCTAGACCTCATGGTAGTCACTTTAAACATCATGTCCTTTTATAGGTACTTATAATTCCAATTGTATCAACATTACCTACACCATGGACACATTTATAATTATCTTTACTCCTGTATCTGTTCACTCCCAGCCACAAACAGCCACAAACTATAACTAGAATTATCAGTGAATACACATATGACATAAACTGTGGCATTCAACAGTACCTTCCAGTACAGAACTATCCTTCGTTCTGTCAGAGTCGTATCAGCAACAATGTCAGTGAATCCAATAATGTGCGGCGCTGCAAGTGGAGCTGAAAAACAGATTTCCTATCAAACGTAACATGAAAAGTATTGATGCGGATGTGTTAATAGGTGTTCTTGGGCTTTTGCTAGAAGAATCTAAAGTTTTAAAAATGTTCCTACCGTACGGTAGGGACATCGTATCATCGCCATCGTGTCATCGTGCCATCGTACCATCGCTATCGTACCATCGACTTGTTTGTTTGTTTGTTTTGTATGGTGGTTTACGTCATTTTCAACACATGTAAGGTAATATATGACGGTCGATTTTTTGTAGTGGAGGCAGACCATCCACTTTCCTGGGTAGAACCAGTACTGTACACCTCCCGCCATTCGTAAGAATCGACACTTCCTCACTTACAAGTCGAGCTCCCAGTGGGATTCGAACTCGCACCGGTGAGAGGCGAAGGTTTATAACGAAACGTCGTTAACCATTCGGCCACGGAGACGCTTACTGTCATCTACTATATGGTTGATATCTCACACGTCTAAAATATGCATTTGGTTGATATGAGACCAATAGTCCTTAATAATCAGTTTTTTTGCCTGAATAAGAAATTACTAATGTAAGAAAACTAATCTTAATCTAATTTGTTACTTCACTTCTTGTAATAAATCACTCATATTAAGTTGAAATTTGCCACTAAAATGCATCAACATCTTTCTGTCGTTATTATAATGTTTGGCCCGTAAATTACATGGCTGGCGCGTTATTTTGGTAAATATTTCACAATAAATACAATCTATAATATTGCGTATTGCGACTGTGCTCGATTTCTCTGTTTTGCCACAGATTTGCTCTGATACACGGGACGCCGGGTTTGCGTCTTCAAATGACAGACGAGGCGAAGGGAAGTGTTTAACCCATGTACACCGACAAAACTCAATGGTGCCGGTGAAGCTTGAACCCGAGTCGTTAAGTCCACCATGCTATCCACTGTGTCTCGCCAGCCAGTATGTATTATAATATATACACCTCAAAATAATTTAAGGACCATCTTTAGAGATTAGTCTTTTTTTTAAAGTGCTGTAACTGAACAGTTCATTGTCTTTTTGCAATCTTTTAAATTTAATTGTATTCTTTTACACACATGTATTAATTTTTTTTACATGTTCCCAGAGATAAAGGTTCTAGTTCTTTACTGAAACAGTGACTATTTTAATAATAAAATGTTATTCATTAAACATGTTAAATGAAGATATAAAAGAATGAATACATAAATAAAATGTGTGTGTGTGTATATAGATGAAACGATATGTAAAATAAACACAAAAATTATGTTACCATTTAAAGTTACATGTAATATTGGACGTTTCCAGAAATAAAGATGAATATGAACTCTATAATATTAAAAGATTAAGTAATTATTACTATTCTGTTTTGTGGTCCTTAAATTATTTTGAGGAGTAGATATGGATGATCGTCCCTTTAAAGAAATAATACAATTACCTTCTGGTAGAGTGCGCCCATACGCCAGTACGGGCTCGCTCCAGTATGGACTATATTTAGGCTTGCAGACGATGCCGATATAGTATTTGGTGAACGCTTCTAGGTCATAGAGTACAATCTTTACACTCAGGTCTAGCTGGTTCAGTTCACGAGTCATATTCTGAAATGTTTACATTTCACTTGGTTTTTCTGTTGAGCGTTTAATTTCAAATACAAGTTATTTTTCAAGGAGGCGGAGCTACTGCGCACTCGTCGAATGTGTCTCAATAAAATATTGGTTGAACTTTCTTAGGTACTTGACAAATGTTGCACTCATGCAGTTCACGAGTAACTTTTTGAAGCAAATAATTCATATTAAGTCTAATAATGTTATGGTTGATATCTTTGAACTACAACTTTGAAATATTGTTATGTGACTATTCCTGCTTTTGTTACCAAAAGTAATGTTATAAAACATGACATGGCACTTACCACATATGTATCTTCGTCCCATTCTGATTGTATAGTCATGTGACAGACCACGTGATGGGCGCGTGGGCTAATGTCCACCAGCATTTGTATTGCCAACTGTTCTGGGGCTTCTGGGTAAACTTGAACATCGTCTACTGGATTCAGGCGCACTGCAACATACAGAAATATAATTTAATTTTTCAAACTCAAAATTGTCAATTTCACGTTGGTCTTTGTCACTTTAAACTTAAGTTTAAATTCTTTGTAAATAGTGTTACGACCAGGGAGTAGTTATAACGTACTCCCTGTTACGACTCAGTAGTGTTACGACTCAAAATACCTTTTATTGTTCGGGGCGCTTGTTTCAGCCAAAGGTTTTTATGCAGTAACAGGAGCAATTTAAATAATATGTACATCAATTACATATCATTAGAACTGGTATTTTTAATGGTAAATACCTTAATTTTGAAATCGGTTGAGATATGAATATTTTACAGCAGCAGTACGTGATTCTTATATAAAACCTTTCATATACGTTTGTTTGTTTTTTTGTCTGCCGTACGTCATTTTCAACACAATATTGACTTTCATATAATAATCATATAAAAATGTGTGTGTTTAAACATGAAGCTTTTATGCTTTTATTATCATATGGAATGTATCAGAACTATTGTAATTTTTTTTGGACTTTTCAGACAAAATTCATAAACAAGTTATATATCAGTGAAACACACATTTTTAGTGGTAAATAAAAATACCTTACTTTTCAAAATCGATTGAGAAATAAAAAATTCTTGATTTCTTAAAAAATGTTTTTGATGGAGCATTTTCAATGCAAAATTCTGCTGCATGAAAAATTTGAAAACTTTTTTTATATCCAAAAATGTTATTAAATTGGTAATGGATATTGGTAAATAGAGTCACCCTGAAAGTTTTATAGCAAAATATGAAGGTTAACTGAAATTATTTGAAATTTCTTAACAAGAAATTTACATGGGAAAAGCCCCATCAAAAACTCATTTGGCCTTTTATATAAGTATTTTAAAAGTAGGTATCATATGAGAATCATACGAGTCTTATATGTGTCAAACTGGTAGTGTATACGACTGTATGCGACCGGATGCCGGAGCAAAACAATCAGGTTTTTTTTTTTTTTTTTTTTTTTATTGTTTAGAGTTTAACCATAGTATTTTTTTTATCTTTACCAACCAGCAATTACCATTTTCATGCCAAAACCGAATTAACGTTATTCAAGCAGAAAACTCTTATTTATATTTATTCCCCTTTGTGTGTGAATGATAACATTTTTCATTAAGAATTACAAAATTACAGTTTATGGATCTAAGACAAATCAAGAATAACCAAGAGTAACAGTACGAGAAATCGGTGACGCGTGATATCATTTTGTTGATTTCACCGAAAATCAGTCATCTCCTATTAACCACAATGAGCATAACACTCCAAAAGTGGAACTACTTACGGATCGAGTCATCTGCCGACACAGTGTAATTGAACAGGTTTATCCCAAGTGACGTTTTCATTGATAACAACATCTGTGAACAAAACAAATTAAAGTGAGTTTTCAAGGATGAAAACAACAACAAATTAAGATGAATCGAATGATTATGTCTAGATATTGGGGAAAAATACTATTAAAATGCATCACAGACGGCGGATGTAGACTGGGTGGATATTATTGGTTTATAAATGTGAGAATACAATTGATAAAATACAGTGTTGTACCTTTCTCTAACCGGTTCATACAGTTATGTCTGTGCCTGATTGGATTTAAATAGGCAGTGTTCATCACGAACAGTTTTAATATGAAAAAGATTATATCCGTAACTATGTTGTTTTGCGTGTGGCTTCGTTGGCAAAAACATACTCTATCATACTCTGATAAAAAAAAAGCCTGTTTACTAAAATCTGTTGTAACGCCTTAATAAATTGAATTATGAATTTGAACTCAAAAATGATTTGGGTTTTTTAATCGCGTGTTGGTTGAACACAACTCTGGTCGGCTTTATTTTGAACTTTATTATAGTTAAAAAGCCGTATCTGATTGTCCTTCGACGACTAATCTTGCATTCTAATAAATGTTCAACTCATCTAATGTATGATTCTTGTGGAATTCCTACGGATCTGTGGATGTGATTTACTTTTGTTGCAATGATTTAGTGGTATTCGCAAATCAATGATCCGTCACTAAATCATCATTTATCTCATTATATTCATATATACATGATCATCTATGTGTTATACGTATATTGTCTATTAATGCTTTGTTAGATGATATATAACAGAACAGAACAGAACATACTTTTATTGACTTGTCCGTTAAGTACATCATCATAACATATAAAAAACAATTACAAAATACATATTTAAACCACGTTTAACATACAAAGTATATGATTAATATACATACATATATCAGCTCTAAAGAGGATGAACTATAAAGTGTTCAAACATGCGTTATATATATTCTATGTGACATCGCACATTTTATATAAGCAGCCAATTTAAAAAGAATCATTTTGTTTTCAGTTTGCAGTAATTCGATGAATTTAAACATAATTAGTCTATTACGACAATATTGTGCTATGTATTTCTTCCTTCTTATATCGGAGTAACATGGACTTTTTAAAATAAAATGAAACTCATCTTCAGTATCTTGAGTCTTACACTATTGACATTTCTTCCAATCTTAATGATACCATACCGACCTGCTTGAATTCTTAGAATGCGTGGAGTGCGTGGTCCAGTGGTAGAGCGCCGAACTCCAGATCGAGAGATCGTAGGTTCGATCCTCTCCGCGGCCACGTTATTTATCCTTGAGCAAGATAATTAATCCACATTGCTTAGTACTGGTTCTACCCAGGAAGCCATCGAGAGTGATTAATCTAAGTTGCAATAACTTGTTTCGCAATCGATGTAAAATAAATATGTTTAAACTAATTCTTAGAATGTGACGATAACATAAAATAATATGATACATATATATATATATACAGAGTTAATATAACCAGGCGGGGATTTCTTTATTTATCCTGTCCCATTTTACTGAGATGACAATACGGTAGGAGTGAATACTAGTCATTAGCGAAATTCGCTAACATTTCCACTTCGCAAACATAACCACTAATATAACATAACATAACCACTAATATAACATAACCACTAATATAACATAACCACTAATATAAGCTAACTAACATAACCACTAATATAACATAACCACTAATATAAGCTAACTAACATAACCACTAATATAAGCTAACTAACATAACCACTAATATAAGCTAACTAACATAACCACTAATATAAGCTAACTAACATAACCACTAATATAAGCTAACTAACATAACCACTAATATAAGCTAACTAACATAACCACTAATATAAGCTAACTTTCTCCGCTTTTTCAGTGACCATTTAGTGTTGGGAAATAGGTTCTTCAGCTTCACTGGGTTTAGTGAAGTAAAGCAGATACCATTTATAGCAAACATCAACTAATTATGTCCCGGCGGGGATCTTATTTACATTATCCCGTTTATTGGGATGACAATAGGGTAATAGTGAGGTATGGTGCATCCTAGACCTGGTTTAAACCCAAGCGGCCTTTTTGCCACTGACCGTTCCAAGGATGTAGCCCTATTGTCAAACCGTTTGTGATTGAGATGTCATATGTCATTTTGCTTATAGCTAAATATAAAAGTATAGGCGGTATGCCCTATGATGTTTATACAAAACTGTATGATTCTCTTGCCTGGGCTGTTATTTCATATGGAGCTGCTATATGGGGAAATAAATAATTCTCTTGTATACATCCTATACAACATAGAGCCATGAGGTTTTACTTATATTATATATCAGGTGTAGGAAAATACACTCCAGTGGCTGCGTAATCAGGTGATATGTATGGAAGACGGATGCGGTCATTTCGACTTCACGACTTCGCGACTTTTCGCCTTGTTAATACAAGGCGAAAAGTCGAAGGCGAACAGTCGCCAACACGAAAAGTCGAAGGGGAAAAGTCGCCAACCCGAAAAGTTGCAAACCCGCCGTTTGGACGAAATTTCGACTCGCAAAGTCGCCAATCCGATACTGTAAAATTTCGACTTTTCGCCACGAAATTTCGTCCAAAACGGCGGTTTTGCGACTTTTCGCCTTCGACTTTTCGGGTTGGCGACTTTTCGCCTTCGACTTTTCGGGTTGACGACTTTTTTGTTAGCGATTTTTCGACTTCAAGATATATATCTCGTTTGTTGACTCACTTGCAATAGTCATTTATGGAAGACGGATGCGGCCATTGCGACTTTTCGCCTTCGACTTTTCGCCTTGTTAATAACCCTTTCCACAAGGCGAAAAGTCGCCTTTCCCGAAAAGTCGAAGGCGAAAAGTCGCAAACCCGCCGTTTTGGACGAAATTTCGTGGCGAAAAATCGAATTTTTACAATATCGGATTGGCGACTTTGCGAGTCGAAATTTCGTCCAAAACGGCGGGTTTGCGACTTTTCGCCTTCGACTTTTCGTGTTGGCGACTTTTCGCCTTCGACTTTTCACCTTGTCGCGAAGTCGAAATGGCCGCATCCGTCTTCCATAGATATGGGTTGGATACCTCCTTGTATTAGACAATGGATTTTTTTTGTAACCATTGGTTTCACAATGTAAATCTTAACAATACAATGATAACTTATGGATAATAAATAAACGTGTTTTTGTTTGGGCTTATTATAAAGCTAACCGAAATTGTAAAAACTGGTTCCATTCTATGTTGATAAGTTCAAAAGTATTGGCTTAGATGCATACACGAATATAACTTTTTCCTTTCCAAAGTTAAAATGTATTGAAGATGTTACAACGGCTCTAGTGGATTTTCGAAGAATAGTATAAACAGAGTAACTTGAGTAAGTGGAGTAGGTAGAAACAAGTTAAGAACATACAGATTATTTAAATGAGAATAAGAAGTTGGATTATATTGCAAACTTATATTGCCTTTACAGCACAGAGCTGCATTTGCAAAGTTTAGGTGTGGTGTGGCACCGTTGAGAATCGAAACTGGCCGATATGAAACTATTGCAGAAAATGAGCGTTTTTGCCCATGTCTTCACAAGGTTGAGGACGAGATGCATGCTATTTTAGAATGTACTATGTATGATGATATTAGAAAACACTTACTTGATGAAGCATTGTCTGTATATCCAAATGTTATACATGTAAACGAAACAGGCAAATTATTAGAGCTATGACATCACAGTTCTAAATGACAATATATGGAATATTGTTAAATATGAAAATTTACTCATATGTAGCGGAAAACATTAAAGTAACTGTATGAAAAATATGTATAACTAATGTCAATAATGCTTTATATGACCAGTTAAGGAGTTTGCATTCATTTGCAGTGATTTGCTTTGCTTTAAATGATATTTATCAATATTCCATATATGGTCATATGGAGCTATGACGTCATAGTTTTCAAAATGGCGGCTCCCATATCCATTTTAGAACAAGCTTCAAATGGTCATATCTTTTTTGTTTATCATCCGATTTTGATAATTTGTTCACCTTTTTGAAAGCTTTTCAGAACTCCCAATGGTTTGGCTGTGTCGTTACATTCCCTTTAAATAAACTATATTAAATATATGTCTTACTTTTTATTAACATTGTAATTGTTGTTTGTTTTAATGCGTGTTTTTGGTTGACTGTGTTCTGTGAAAGCTGTTCGTCTTGTATGCCTACTTTTACCCCTTACCCCGCTAAGCTCGACTATAATAGCCTTAGCGTCCACTGTAAACCCAGATCTGGGTTTACAATGTCCGGCTGCTGATCATTCATTCTCTCCAAAAACACCCCTTTATCATATAAATGGAATGGTCTTAATCCAAAGAAGGAACAGTCCATTATATATATCTAGCGGGTTAAGGGTTAATGGTTTCACTAATGCTAACTATTGATAAGTGTACATACAAAAAATACTCCGTGACATTTATTTTAAACGTATTTCTTTTACGATCGATTGAGAAACAAGTTTTTGCATCTTATATTAATCATTCTCGATAACTTCCTGGGAAGAGCAATGTAGATTAATTATCTTTCTCAAGGATACATAACATGGTCACGGCGGGGATCGAACCTTGACATTTATCTAGTTCATAACATACACTGTACTCTTGGTTTTGGTTGAACTTGTGGTCCTTAATCACGCACGATGTGGAAGCGGTGAATTCAGGACATTGGTCACTACCGTGGTCATCTGTACAGCAAGAGTAGTTGGCCATCAACCTGCAATTGAATAGAATACAAACGAATGGTTTGGTGTATATAAGTTTGTATAAGGCAAATATGTTTAAAGGAACACATGGTAATCTATCATTACAGTTTGCATCTTGATGTATTATTCCAGTATCATTTTGATTTAATATATCTTCTTGCATATATAATTAACTACAATTTGGAATTTTCATTTTTGTTTGTTATTCTTCCTTAGCAACACTTAATATCATAGTTGGCCAAACTCAAAAGTAGGAAATTATTATGTTTCTTACATATATGTCAGCTTGTTTTGTGAATGCTGTTTAAAGTTTAACTGTTTGTTTGAACTTAAAACACTGCATGTTGTACTTATTAAAGATGATTTTAGTTTACTGGGTGTGTATTGCAATGTTGCAAATCTTAACGTTGTACATAGAATTCCCATCTAATACTATTGATAAACCAAACTAATAAAGATGAAGAGGCAATACTGGTGGGTTTTTTTCACTGTCAAATGTCTGTTCAAAGAAGAATAACGAAGCAAACTGAAATGTCATTTTTTTTTATTTAATTAGATCTATATTCAAGCATTTTTAAAGTCAAAATAAAACACGATTAATACATCGAGACGCTAAATTAAAGAAAACAATGATTAGAAATTCAAGATTGTCATGTGTCCCTTTAATCATGACCTTAACTTTCAATAGATTATTAATGTTATATAATCACACATTAGTGATATGAATAATCAATATGCTTTTTACAATTCAAATACTTTTAATGAAAACATGCAAAAACCGCGAGTACCCGTCATTATGTTCATTAGCTCCTCAGTAATATTCGTTATATATAGATTAAGTTTATGTCTAAGATGTAAAACCAAAAAAATAATTGTGAGGAACGTATAAACACGAGTAATATATTTTATTATTATTGCTACTGTGCCATAAATAAGAGCAATTATCGTCACACACGACACTAAATAAGTCGTTAAAAAACCAAGAGGCCCAATGTGACAGGATGACGCTCTACATTTGTTTGACTTATAGAAATGAGCACTTTCTCAAAATCCAACGAAATATTCACCGATGCGTAAATTATCACGACGTGTGCGTTAGTCTCATCTCACGCCATAGCCTACTGCCTGCGCGAGAAGAAACAACCATGCACATTATGGCGTAGTTACGTTTCATGTGTACGGATTACGGAAAGCGGATCCAGAGAAAACTGTTTCCCCCCCAATATAACTCCACGTAAAATTATTATTGTAGTGACGACCATCTCCAATACTGGATGACGACAAAATAAAACAGCGAGTACTTGCTAGAGGCCAAGTCAATAACCCTGCACAGTAAGGTTTATTAAAACTGAATAAACGGTTTAAAAGGAGATGTAAATTGTCTTAGGAAAAACGCCAGCCAAGAAACAGAGTAACACAATTTCAATGAAATCCAGATGCAAATTACGAGAAGATTATATTTCAGCTTATATTTCTTTAAATATTTAAAATATGTAAAAAAATCCCAAACCGCTTCACTACATATGCCTATCTTAAATAGTTGATGATGTCAAAACACACATGTTTGGTAAACGTCAACCCAAAGCACATAACACATAGTTTATTTTAAAAAAAATGGGAAAGATTTAAAAAATCACTTATTTTTTTATTTTTTTTAAGTACGGAAAACAATATTCTACAGAGACATATGGCCGGGTTTCATTTAAATACATTCGGAGTCCCAGTCATGTCGTTTTAGCTCACCAGGACCGAAGGCTCAACGTGCCGAAGGCTCAATGTGCGCTATTGTGGCCGCGTTTTTGTCCGTCGGTCGGCGTCATCGTCTCCGTCGTCGTCCGTACTTGGTATTAAATTTGAGGCCATGGGGTCAAAGTCAAGACCACTGTTACTAAAAATAGAAAAAATGTTTCCGCTCAATAACTTTTGTTAGGAATGAGATATTGCAATGGAACTTGCTGTGTTTGAAGGTTTAGTGGAAAGGAAGCCTGGGATTGTATTTGAAGTCACTGGTTTCAAAGACAAAGTTTCTTAAAATAGAAAAATGGTTTCTGTGCAATGACTTTAGTTAGAAATGAGATATTGAAACATAGTGTGTTGTGTAAGTAAGCTTGTGATTGCATGAGGTCACTGTGGTCAAGGTCAAAGTCACTGTCACTAAAAACAGAACATGACTTTTTACTCTTTGCGAAGATCATCCGGTGAGCGATTCATGGCCCGCTTGTTTATTAAATGTCCCTGTATAACTCCTGCGTACAACTGTGTGTCGGATATATGACCATGACGAAAAGAACGACTTGATAGTGGTCAACACAAGGAACATGCGTATTACAACATGAGCGGTTTTGAGGATATCACGTTTGATATGTACTTAATTTTGATATAATTATATTTAGTAGCGGTGGTCAAAATAACAAACACATAAGGTTATCAAAGCAATAGTTAATAATAGTCTTTCAGAAAAGTTTTTGTTTTATATGTAAATTTCAGTCGTGGCGGCCATCTTCAATATTGAAAGTGCGGTTTCGGAGAATTTTAAGTCGAACATTTTATTTTATGTTAGTCAATGTTTAAAAAGGATGACACGGCGACGAAAACGACATACACCACTGAACACTGTGGACAAGTTGCTTTATATAGATTGAGCGGTTTCAGGGAAGTTGAAAATTGTTTTTGTTAAATTGCTGACGGACGACGGATAACAGATGATTGACAAATACGATCGCATATGTGCTTGACTGGAATTTGGCCAGTAGAGCTAACTATTATTTTTTAACGATATATCACTAATGTCAGACGGATATAGTAATATATATATATTTCAGATCAAACAGAAGATTAAAAGCTCGTAAATTACAATAAATTGGCAATCCAGTCTTGATAATTGCTGTTTGGCTACTAACTTATGAAACGTGATTAGCATGCTTCGTTTCACATGCGTTTTTTTTATTTCAAGAAAAATATAATTTTAAAAATCAACCCGGCACAGACTGCTTGTTCAACCATTTCGTATTGGACAATTTTGGGATATTAGGAAGAACACATCAAAGCTTAAATGCTTCAAGGATCTTAAATTTCAATCCATTATTGTTATATATTTGGAAACAAGGATATATACCTCTGTTTATCTCACGTCCGCCAATATAATTATTTCATTCGAAACGAAATAAGATATTCTTATATTAAACCTAATATACAATTTACATGTTATGCATGACTACCAGGATGTGAATGCTAAAATATGTAAAACTTTAGTTAACGCCGCCAACTTTAATTTTATTTGCAATAATACTAACAAGGAAGGACAGTATGTGCGTGAATTTATCCCAAAGAAAACAGACGAAGACATGTTGTGTATATTACATATTCAGTATATAATATATTGTAAACTTTTTTTATAATAACTTTACAATCTTACATTTCCAAAAAGGATAAAATAGAAAGTATTTACGAGAATTAACATTGCAGGGGAAGTGTTAAGATTAAGAAGTGTTAAGATTAAAATGGAAGACACCATTAATGACGCAGAAATAGACCAGCTTGAGGTTAGTATTAAATATTTGTGTTAGAAATGTACTAAAATTAAATTGGGGTTTACGTCCCGTTAACACATATTATTAGGTGATATAAGGACAGCAGCCTCGGAAGGAGATGAGATGAAGTTCCATATCAGCCATGCCTCCGTGAAGGAGCGAACCCATGCGGGGCAGAGGTCTGTTGGTATAAAGCCAAGGACGTATCCACCGCTCTAGTGTTGTTATAACGTGTTGCCTAACCGTATTGCAATTACATGTATATACTGGCAATAACATATGTTTGAGTGAAGGAGAGTATCTAATGTTGTATTCTATTATTATCGGATTGGCTGCTGCAGCTAGAAAATAACAACGTATGCAGACTGCTGACAGTTGGGTGAATAATAATAATAATAAGAAGAAGTAGGTTCGAGGCAATCTCACATGAACCTTACATATGTGCATATTAAAATGTTGCAGTAAGTCAAAGACCCTCGAGCAATCAATGAAATACATACACTTTAAACTTTGTTTCTCTATCATAGTGGACAGTGTGAAGATCTGTTAATACATATTAAAGTACGTAAAAAAAAGTTAAAAGTCGTTTATACTAAATCGTTTATACTCGAAACTCAGAAAGGCTAAGTACAGACAATACAAAACATATCTTAAACCAGCTGGATACTCTCAATGAAGATAATCCTGAACTATATTGGAAGTTAATTAATGATCTGCAATGTAAAACAAAAGAAAATATCAGTGCTAACATCTCATTTTCAGTCTTTAAATAAACTAGATAACAAATTTGAGCCGAAGTTGGCTGAACTCCAGCAACAACTCCAGCAACTGAAAGAAATGCTTCAATGCTTCAATGATTTTGATATGTCAATTAGTAGGGCTGATATCTCAAAAGCTATCTCTAAACTTAAATGAAACAAATCGCCTAGACTGGAAAATATTTCGAATCAGATAATTAAATCTGGTCATTCCTTCATTTTTAGATGCATTATATAAGATATTCAACGCATGTCTTGTTAATGGAATCTACCCTGATAAATGGGCTTGTGGATTGTTAACTCCTATATATAAAAATGATGATGCTGACAATCCAAGTAACTATAGGGGCATTACAATAACAAGCTCAGTTGGTAACGTTTTTAATGCAATCCTCGATGACAGGCTAAGTAAAGTTTTAGAGGATAATAACATTATAAATGACTGCCAAATAGGATTTAGCATTTACCATCTGACCACTTGTTTATTCTTAAATGTATTCTAGATAATTACTGTAATGTTAATAATCGTAAAGAGTATGCATGTTTTGTTGATTCAAAAAATGTTTTCGATAGTGTCATTTTTCATTGGATTTGGAGAGATACTGTGGGAAGAATAGTGTCTTAAATTGTTTCCATAGTAAGTTTATTCCTTTTGTCCAAACATGTTACTTATTACCTTATTACTAGTGCAGTAGTTTATCTTTACTACCAGGTTATTATATCCTGATGCTGCAACATTACATCGTACTGTTATTCTGAGTGTAACTTAACCAAAATGGTATTCCTACGTCCTTTTAGTATCTACCCTTGGTGCTTGTTGCAATTAAACAACTAGCTGTACTTATTTTTCTGTATCGTGCACGAGGGGGACACACTCTTGGGCAGACCGACTTTTATCTAATTGCACTCTTATTTAATCATGTTGCTATGGTGGCATGTGGCTGCCATGTACTTAATTTAAGTTGACATAAATTTATATATAAACTTTATGGTCATTTTATTGCGACTTTTCGTGATAGTTTCTCTTTTAATGCGACATAATTTCACGAATATAAAAATAAAAAGCACGATAAAATATCTCAACAATTAATAAAAAGTCGCGATAATGCTTCAACGTGCCATTCAAATAACGACTTAAGATATCTAAAAATAGAATTTTGAATACCTTTGACTGACGAGTTTACTTGTTGGCCCCCTGCTATATTTATGGTAAAAACAGAAGTATGGTACTACCTGGTCCCCAGAATAACGTTTTTAATATTTTATAGATACTATATATCACTGGAAAGCTCAGAATATGCATGCACTTTCTGAAACAATAAAGATGTTTAAATTTGGATGCGAAATAAGCGATTTAATAAATGCAACACACAAAACCATCAGAAACACAAAATTGCCTTATTCTAATCGCTAAAAACACATTATTTAATTATCATTATATTAATTATTTAATACAGCTTTGATCTTTAATAACTTTATAGATTTATTTAGCTAAAGATAACTACTTCCTAACAATGTAAAGATAATTTAAATCGTGTCAAAAAAGGCAAAGTTATACGTCGCTTTATATATACATGTGAAATCGTACTTTTTTAGCTTTATTTAGATCTAAAAAAATGACTAAAATCCGTCTATAATGACAAAGTTATATGCGTTGTCCTGTGGGCTTCCGTGATCCTCACGTAAATGACAGAAACTATCCGCATAACCAAAATTCTATTTTTAGATATCTTAAGTCGTTATTTGAATGGCACGTTGAAGCATTATCGCGACTTTTTATTAATTGTTGAGATATTTTATCATGCTTTTTATTTTTATATTCGTGAAATTATGTCGCCTTAAAAGAGAAATTATCACGAAAAGTCGCAATAAAATGGCCATAAAGTCACGATAATTTATGTCAACTTAAATTAAGTACATGGCAGCCACATGCCACCATATGTTGCCTTTTGCAATCTAGTAAATTGTTGCATGTCAATAATCATAATGAATATATATATATATATATATATATATATTTCATATATCTTTCCCTTTTTATTCTTACTTGTATTATTGTATTCACATTGTTTAATTGATAAAGACATGCTGTATATGCCCCTTATGGGCCCTTATTGGTAATAAAGCACTATTCTATTCTATACCATTTTTTATTGCAGGATATTCGACGCTTTGGCTACCCAGAGTATCGTACGGGCGACGAAGAAAGCGAGTACTTCGCCTTGCCACCAAAACGTAGCTATCTAATGAAAGACTGGACGGAATGGCGTGTGAAAGTAAACAACCATTTGTCCGACGAGGTAGCGAAAACCGACGGACGCGAGCATCAACCGGAACGCACACTGACAGCACCGTTAGAGAAGAAAACGCCCAAATTTTTCAGCGGCGAGATGTCGATTCATGGACAAAGGGTCAAGGACACATACGGCGGTAATGTGATAACTGAAACGGATGACACGAAAACAAGAATCGAAAAGAAAATAATAGACGAAAACTTTTATTTATTTGGAATTCCACGTCTTTCTGTTCGGCGTTCTTTGACTAGAATTAACGGGATGCCTAAAATTAGAATTACGGGCGATCGTTCCAACTACGAAGTTGGAAACGTTTCAAAGTTACGTAGAGGTTCTACGGGAGGCATTGGTTTATCGATTACAGGCCGGCTATTCAACGGTATTCGAGTAGGATCTAGTAGGGCGTCATTGCACTACCAGGATAATAATGCACAGCGTAGGCAATCTGGACACAGCTCAAGTAGTATATCTGAGAGCAGAACATCATCACTCTATGACGATACTATAGAAGAGAATGAACCCCTCAGAACACCTCTCGTCAGACGTGAATCTTTAAACCCTGATATGCATTTAAAACAATTAGGCGCAATGCAATATCATTCTATCAATGACAACGAGCTGTCTGAGATACCAAACGATCCAAGACACAATATCGATAATTTCAGACAGCGGAGTGCTTCGACTGGAACCGCAGAACAATTCAGAAGGTTAAGAAGAACTCCAATAGACAGTGGTTATAATACCATCTACTTGTATTAACATTTGTACTCGTAATTTCCCCTATGTGAGAAGAGGTCCACTTTTTGCGATTTTCGATTTTTCTATCTTACCAGATTATTAGAATAGTGAAGGGTACTCAGTTTATATAGGAAATTCCCGATATTCAACACAGTTAGGAGTACCGAAGGTTGGAGCGAATACCTATGACTGGCTCGTTTTCATGCTTACCATTGACGTTATATGAATCTTCCGTGAAAGTGTGTTTTTGTCGCACAGCAATTACGCGGTTTATGCTAGCGCCATCACAAAACAATAGTGTTACTGCACTTGGACGGACGCGCCTTAAAACCTCAATTCAATTCAATTCAATTCAGACTAATGTGTGGTGTGTAAGAAATTCTTTAAAACAATAAATAATAACAATCAAGTGTAAATACAAGTGATGGGTTTCTAAGATTACCGCTGATTGCTTAAAAAACGCTCGGCCTAACATTATTTTATTATTCATGTACATGCATTTCTTAAGCTAACCTTTATATACTAGTATGGATGCATACATTGTAATCTTATAATTGCCATTCGTCTCATATACACTGGTCAAAATTGCTAACCGGTCATTTTATTATTTGGAATATTATATCAAATATTGTATATTTTGAGTTGATATTTCATACAAATAAATATGAGCAGCAAACAAAACAATCAATACACTTTGTAACTTCAAAATCCGCACTTCCGGTCTCGTGGCTTATTTTGGCGCGAAATCGCATTATTCTCCCGTGCTGCACGAGGTAAGATTTGAACATGTGTTTGTGTTCTCGGAATTGTTTATCGTTTCAATCCCAAACAAAAACTTACTAAAAATTAAATAAAAAATGCGTCGCATGACAACGGAAGAGCGTGGACGGGCCGTCGGTATGATTATTGCTGGTACTTCGATTCGGCAGGTAAAGGACATTGCGTAATTTGTTCATTTTTATTAAGTTTATTTAATCGATTTTCTACGTTTTATTTTCTCTTTTTCAAGTCCAGTATTGAGTATTATAATATTCCTCATCCTTCCGGCAGGTTAGTTTATTCATAAGTTTACTTGTCTGTCCGTCCGTCCGTCCGTCTCTTCGTTTGTTCGTTCGTACATGATTCTGTCTAACCATGTTCATTATTTCTGAAAAAGTCGCAAGCATGAGTTGTTTTATATGTACAGGTAGCCAGAACAGTCAACAGAAGTTTTTCAACAATTCACGACCTTTGGCTCAAGTACAATCGCACCGGAAGTGTTCATGACCTTCACCGAAGGCCAAAAAGACGTGTGACAACGCAGCGTCAAGATCGCTACATCCTTGTAACACACCTTCGTAATAGAAGAATAACAGCGACTGATACTGCCAGACGTTTAATAGGCGTCCATAATACGAACGTGAGTGATCAAACAGTACGAAATCGACTACGGATCATGGGATTGAGAGCGAGAAGACCTTTTGTGGGATTAGTATTGACTGGAAGACACCGGCGAATTCGTCTTCAGTGAGCCAGAAGGCATTTGAGGTTCACCAGAGCAGACTGGGCAAATGTCGCCTTTACAGATGAGTCCAGATTTAATCTTCAGAAGTCCGACGGTAGAGAGCGAATTTATCGACGACTTCGGGAACGATATTCGGATAATTGCGTCAACGAAAGATCTCATTTTGGAGGAGGGTCAGTGATGGTTTGGGGAGGTATTAGTTTGCACACTAAAACTGATATGGTGGTTGTTCGAGGAAACCTGAACGCAGACCAATACCAGCAACAAATACTTCGACCAACGCTTATTCCCCATATTCGCGCTAACCGTGGGATGACATTCATGCAAGACAATGCACCTTGCCATACTGCAAGAACTACCCGTCAGCTACTTCAGGGCAACAACATTCGAACAATGGAGTGGCCGCCATGTAGTCCGGATTTAAATCCAATCGAACATGTGTGGGACGAAATCGACCGTCGTGTGCGACAGTTACCAAGGCTCACAAGGGACATAGTCAATGTTTGGAATAACATACCTCAGCGTTTTCTACATAACTACATAAATTCCATGCGACAACGCTGTTTAGCTGTTGTACGCGCAAACGGCGGTCATACGCGATATTGATTTTTGTAAATTTTGAAATTACTGGTATCTATGAATTTCGATAAAATAAACTTCTTTGAAATTCATAAAATACTTTGCTTTACTGATGTGATTACTTATAGAATATTTTTCAATACATTTATTTCCAATTTCACATATATTATTTTTTTCTGAGAAAAATAAATAAGAAAATAACAAGTGATCGGTTAGCAATTTTGACTAGTGTATGTATAGACAGACATGAGGGCATATTGCAACTATCTATAAACGTTCATGATACATGTATATATAAAGTGTTTATGTACAAGTGATATACGTTAATATTTATAAAATAAATAATTCAACACGAATGTAACGCTCTAATGGCTAGCATTTCAAGGTTACACCCAATTTAATGTCATCTGATGAATTCATGGGTGGATACAAGTGGTATACTGCGTTACTTTTTGAGCGCGTGCCCGACTGAAAAAAAGGTAAACAAGGTAGATTTTCTTTCAATCATTTCTTCAAGAATACTGAACGGATTTTGATCGTATCTCTACTAACGAAGCCGTTTTATCCGATGCCGCTTATGGCAAAGTGATTTTGTTACTGTACTTTCTGTGACAACTTCAGTCAAACTATCCAAACTAAAGCGATCTGATTGGAAATATGGATTCCTTCTAGATATAACTCCGTGGCCGGGATAGTAAATATGCTGCGTCTACAACGTTCTCGCCTCTCACCGCTGCAGGTTAGAATCCCACTAGGAGCTCGACATGTCAAGTGAGAAATGCCGATTCTTATGGATGATGGGAGGTATATATTACTGGTTCTACCCAGGAAAACATGGGGTGTTCTGCCTCTACGACAAAAAAAATCGACCGTCATATATGGCCTAACATGTGCTACAAATGACGTAAAACACTATATTCAAAAAACAAGATTCCTTCTAGATACGATTCCATCTATTTATCGAGATGTTGCGAATGCCTGTATGTTGTTATCACGTCATGTGACGTTGAAACAAACGCTTTTATTGGGGGGGAAATAACGAAATGGTGACTTACAAAAATGGTAATAGACATAATATTTATTATTATTATTATTATTATTATTATTATTATTATTATCATTTAAAGGTTTTCTTTTATATTTAGCTATTTCCGGGGCAGTGCCGAGTTTAGCCATATGGTCACCGACAAACTTGGTAGAGGGCCATAAGCTAAAGCTAAATGCAATAGCTCTTGTGGTTTCAAAGAAGATGCGTCTAGTTTCCCTCTATGCTAAATGAAACAGCTCTTGTGGTTTCAAAAAAGATGCGTTTAGCTTTCCTCTATCTCAATCATTGTGAGAAAGAGTCGATTCTTACGGATGGCAGGAGGTATGCATTACTGGTTCTGGCCAGGTCTGCCTCCACCACAAAATATCGACCGTCATACATAGCCTAAAATGTGCTGAAAATGACGTAAAACACTAAACAAACACACAAACTGATTTGTAAAGTAAACAAAGCGGATCCAGTCTAAAGACAGTGGGCGAACGATACATTTCGCTTACGTTTGTATAACTATTATTTTGTTACATACTTGCTTTTGTAGCGAAGCTTCCACTGTATTGGTCCTAATCCATGCTGACTTGTACCCCAAACACAGGTCATGTTCCAGTTATTGTTAGATATACACTGAAATGTAGGTGGAACCAGCACAGGCTGCCGTACAACTATAGTCTTCATCGATCTAAGTCCAGATGCATCGCAGTACCCATATTTACAAGTATACGTTCCTTCACTGCTGGTATCAACAGCTTCGATATATGCAAAGGCCTGGTTCCCTGTAATGTTGTTGATGGAAACATTGATACCCACAGGGTCGAAACGAGTGGTGTGCAGGATGCACAACTGGGTACCATCGAGGGGCGTTGTTGCGTCGACGGTACATGTGATGCTTATTATATCACCCACTTTGTACGCAAATGTGTCCGTAGATAGAACTGTAAGCAGAGAAATATTACGCTTAGGCCATAATTAAAATAATGTTTGTTTGCCCGAACGCGACATAATTTTACACACAAAAAAATCGGCCCGATTCCAATTTTTTATTTTTATTCAGTAATATATATATATATATATATAATTACAATGTATATATATATATATATATATTTCTTTTTTTTTTTTTTTTTTTTTTTTTTTGGTTGGACAGTTTTCCTCTTCATCTTTATGTAGTTATTACCAATTGTTTTAGATAAGAATTTTACGTAGAACGTTTAGATGATTTTTTCAACATTGCAATATACACCCAGTATACTAACATCATATTTAATAAGTACAAAAAGAAGTGTCCAAACAAACAGTTAAACTTTAGATAACGTTCACAAAAGAATCTGACATACCCTCTGAAAAATTTAAGGTCGGGTATGGGCAAACTAAGATATTTTAAGTGTGGCCTTAATTAATATGATATACTTCTTTGTAATTCAACTGTTTGTAGACCATGGTAACAGCAGACACCACACTAATGTCTAAAGTAAAATGGGCTACAGTCGAATCGCGGCCATGTCAGATAACAGTGTGGAACTCGAGAGCGATGTTACTGAGGATGTTACTGAGGTTACTGAAGATGCAGGATGTTACTGAGGATGGAGGATAATACTGAGGATGTTACTGAGGATGGAGAATGTTACTGAGGATGTCACTGAGGATGCTACTGAGGATGGAGGATGTTACTGAGGATGTTATTGAGGATTTACTGAGGAAGTTATTGAGGATGTTACTGAGGATGGAGGATGCTACTGAGGATGTTACTGAGGATGTTACTGAGGGAGGATGTTACTGAGGATGTTACTGAAGATGTTATTGAGGATGTTACTGATGTTACTGAGGATGGATGATGTTACTGAGGATGTTACTGAGGATGTAACTGAGGATGGAGGATGTTACTGAGGATGTTATTGAGGATGGAGGATGTTACTGAGGATGGAGGATGTTACTGAGGATGTTATTGAGGATGTTACTGAGGATGTTATTGAGGATGTTACTGAGAATGTTACTGAGGATGGAGGATGTTACTGAGGATGTTACTGATGTTACTGAGGATGTTACTGAGGATGTTACTGAGGATGTTACTGAGGATGGAGGATGTTACTGAGGATGTTACTGAAGATGTTATTGAGGATGTTACTGAGGATGTTATTGAGGATGTTACTGAGGATGGAGGATGTTACTGAGGATGTTATTGAGGATGTCACTGAAGATGGAGGATGCTAATGAGGATGGAGGATGTTACTGAGGATGTTACTGAGGATGGAGAATTTTACTGAGGATGCTACTGAGGGAGGATGTTACTGAGGATGCTACTGAGGATGGAGGATTTTACTGAGGATGTTATTGAGGATGTTACTGAGGATGTTATTGAGGATGTTACTGAGGATGTTACTGAGGATGGAGGATGTTACTGAGGATGGAGGATGTTACTGAAGATGTTATTGAGGATGTTACTGAGGATGGAGGATGTTACTGAGGATGTTATTGAGGATGTCACTGAAGATGGAGGATGCTAATGAGGATGGAGGATGTTACTGATGATGTTACTGAGGATGGAGGATTTTACTGAGGATGTTATTGAGGATGTTACTGAGGATGCTACTGAGGATGGAGGATTTTACTGAGGATGTTACTGAGGATGTTACTGAGGATGTTATTGAGGATGTTACTGAGGATGGAGGATTTTACTGAGGATGCTACTGAGGGAGGATGTTACTGAGGATGCTACTGAGGATGTTATTGAGGATGTTACTGAGGATGGAGGATGTTACTGAGGATGTTACTGAGGATGGAGGATGTTACTGAAGATGTTATTGAGGATGTTACTGAGGATGTTATTGAGGATGTTACTGAGGATGGAGGATGTTACTGAGGATGTTACTGAAGATGTTATTGAGGATGTTACTGAGGATGTTATTGAGGATGTTACTGAGAATGGAGGATGTTACTGAGGATGTTATTGAGGATGTCACTGAAGATGGAGGATGCTAATGAGGATGGAGGATGTTACTGAGGATGTTACTGAGGATGGAAGATTTTACTGAGGATGCTACTGAGGGAGGATGTTACTGAGGATGCTACTGAGGATGGAGGATTTTACTGAGGATGTTATTGAGGATGTTACTGAGGATGTTATTGAGGATGTTACTGAGGATGTTACTGAGGATGGAGGATGTTACTGAGGATGGAGGATGTTACTGAGGATGCTACTGAGGGAGGATGTTACTGAGGATGGAGGATGTTACTGAGGATGGAGGATGTTACTGAAGATGTTATTGAGGATGTTACTGAGGATGTTACTGAGGATGGAGGATGTTACTGAGGATGGAGGATGTTACTGAGGATGCTACTGAGGGAGGATGTTACTGAGGATGGAGGATGTTACTGAGGATGGAGGATGTTACTGAAGATGTTATTGAGGATGTTACTGAGGATGTTATTGAGGATGTTACTGAGGATGGAGGATGTTACTGAGGATGTTATTGAGGATGTCACTGAAGATGGAGGATGCTAATGAGGATGGAGGATGTTACTGAGGATGTAACTGAGGATGGAGGATTTTACTGAGGATGTTATTGAGGATGTTACTGAGGATGCTACTGAGGATGGAGGATTTTACTGAGGATGTTACTGAGGATGTAACTGAGGATGTTATTAAGGATGTTACTGAGGGTGGAGGATTTTACTGAGGATGCTACTGAGGGAGGATGTTACTGAGGATGCTACTGAGGATGGAGGATTTTACTGAGGATGTTATTGAGGATGTTACTGAGGATGCTACTGAGGATGGAGGATGTTACTGAGGATGTTATTGAGGATGTTACTGAGGATGTTATTGAGGATGTCACTGAAGATGGAGGATGCTAATGAGGATGGAGGATGTTACTGAGGATGTTACTGAGGATGTTACTGAGGATGCTACTGAGGATGGAGGATGTTACTGAGGATGTTACTGAGAATGGAGGATGTTACTGAGGATGTTTCTGAGGAAGCTACTGAGGATGGAGGATGTTACTGAGGATGCTACTGGGGATGTTACTGAGGATGTTACTGAAGATGGAGAATGTTAGTGATGATGGAGGATGTTACTGAGGATGTTACTGAGGATGCTACTGAGGATGGAGGATGTTACTGAGGATGTTACTGAGGATGTAACTTAGGATGTTACTGAGATGGAGGATGTGACTGAGGATGGAGGATGTTACTGAGGATGGAGAATGTTACTGAAGATGTTACTGAGGATGTTACTGAGGATAGTACTGAGGATGCTACTGAGGATGGAGGATGTTACTGATGATGTTATTGAGGATGTTCCTGAGGATGTTATTGAGGATGTTACTGAGGATGGAGTATGTTACTGAGGATGGAGGATGTTACTGATATGTCAGAGGATGTTACTGAGGATGTTACTGAGGATGGAGGATGTTACTGAGGATGGAGGATATTACCGATATGTCAGAGGATGTTTATACTGAGGATGTTACTGAGGATGGATGATGTTACTGAGGATGTTACTGAAGATGTTACTGAGGATGGAGGATGTTACTGAGGATGTAACTGTAGATGTTACTAAGGATGTTACTGATGTTACTGAGGATGGAGGATGTTACTGATGATGTTACTGAGGATGGAGGATGTTACTGAGGATGTTAATGAGGATGTTATTGAGGATGTTACTGTGGATGTTACTGAGGATGTTACTGAGGATGTTACTGAGGATGCTTCTGAGGATGGAGGATGTTACTGAGGATGTTATTGAGAATGGAGGATGTTACTGAGGATGTTTCTGAGGAAGCTACTGAGGATGGAGGATGTTACTGAGGATGTTACTGGGGATGTTATTGAGGATGTTACTGAGGATGCTTCTGAGGATGGAGGATGTTACTGAGGATGTTATTGAGAATGGAGGATGTTACTGAGGATGTTTCTGAGGAAGCTACTGAGGATGGAGGATGTTACTGAGGATGTTACTGGGGATGTTACTGAGGATGTTACTGAAGATGGAGGATGTTAGTGATGATGGAGGATGTTACTGAGGATGCTTCTGAGGATGGAGGATGTTACTGAGGATGTTACTGAGGATGTTACTGAGGATGGAGGATGTTACTGAGGATGTTATTGAGAATGGAGGATGTTACTGAGGATGTTTCTGAGGATGTTATTGAGGATGTTAATGAGGATGCTTCTGAGGATGGAGGATGTTACTGAGGATGTTATTGAGAATGGAGGATGTTACTGAGGATGTTTCTGAGGAAGCTACTGAGGATGGAGGATGTTACTGAGGATGTTACTGGGGATGTTACTGAGGATGTTACTGAAGATGGAGGATGTTAGTGATGATGGAGGATGTTACTGAGGATGCTACTGAGGATGGAGGATGTTACTGAGGATGTTACTGAGGATGTTACTGAGGATGGAGGATGTTACTGAGGATGTTACTGAGGATGTTATTGAGGATGTTACTGAGGATGTTATTGAGGATGTTACTGTGGATGTTACTGAGGATGTTACTGAGGATGTTTCTGTGGATGTTACTGAAGATCGAGGATGTTACTGATGTTACTGAGAATGTTACTGTGCATGTTACTGAGGAGGTACATGAGGATGGAGGATGTTACTGAAGATGTTACTGAGGATGTTACTGAGGATGTTACTGAGGATGGAGGATGTTACTGAGGATGTTACTCAGGATGCTACTGAAGATGTTACTGAGGATGGATGATGGTTACTGAGGATGTTACTGAGGATGTTACTGAGGATGTTACTGAGGATGCTACTGAAGATGTTACTGAGGATGTTACTGAGGATGGAGAATGTTACTGAGGATGTTACTGAGGATGGAGGATGTTACTGAAGATGTTACTGAGGATGTTACTGAGGATGGAGGATGTTACTCAGGATGTTACTCAGGATGCTACTGAAGATGTTACTGAGGATGGATGATGTTACTGAGGATGTTACTGAGGATATTAATGAGGATGGAGGATGTTACTGAGGATGCTACTGAAGATGTTACTGAGGATGGAGGATGTTACTGAGGATGTTACTGAGGATGGAGGATGTTACTGAGGATGTTACTGTAGATGTTACTGAGGATGGAGGATGTTACTGAGGATGTTACTGTAGATGTTACTGAGGATGTTACTGAGGATGTTACTGAGGATGGAGGATGTTACTGAGAATGTAACTGTAGATGTTACTGAGGATGGATGATGTTACTGAGGATGTTACTGAGGATGTTACTGAGGATGTTACTGAAGATGTTACTGAGGATGGATGATGTTACTGAGGATGTACTGAGGATGTTACTGAGGATGTTACTAAGGATGTTACTGAGGATGGAGGATGTTACTGAGGATGTTACTGAGGATGTTACTGAGGATGTTACTGAGGATGTTACTGTGGATGTTACTGAGGATGTTACTTAGGATGCTACTGAGGATGTTACTGAGGATGGATGATGTTACTGAGGATGTTACTGATGATGTTACTGAGGATGGAGGATGTTACTGAGAATGTAACTGTAGATGTTACTGAGGATGTTACTGATGTTACTGAGGATGTTACTGAGGATGTTACTGAGGATGGAGGATGTTATTGAGGATGTAACTGTAGATGTTACTGAGGATGTTAGTGATGTTACTGAGGATGGAGGATGTTACTGAGGATGCTACTGAGGATGGCGGATGTTACTGAGGATGTTACTGAGGATATTAATGAGGATGGAGGATGTTACTGAGGATGCTACTGAAGATGTTACTGAGGATGGAGGATGTTACTGAGGATGTTACTGAGGATGGAGGATGTTACTGAGGATGTTACTGTAGATGTTACTGAGGATGGAGGATGTTACTGAGGATGTTACTGTAGATGTTACTGAGGATGTTACTGAGGATGTTACTGAGGATGGAGGATGTTACTGAGAATGTAACTGTAGATGTTACTGAGGATGGATGATGTTACTGAGGATGTTACTGAGGATGTTACTGAGGATGTTACTGAAGATGTTACTGAGGATGGATGATGTTACTGAGGATGTACTGAGGATGTTACTGAGGATGTTACTAAGGATGTTACTGAGGATGGAGGATGTTACTGAGGATGTTACTGAGGATGTTACTGAGGATGTTACTGAGGATGTTACTGTGGATGTTACTGAGGATGTTACTTAGGATGCTACTGAGGATGTTACTGAGGATGGATGATGTTACTGAGGATGTTACTGATGATGTTACTGAGGATGGAGGATGTTACTGAGAATGTAACTGTAGATGTTACTGAGGATGTTACTGATGTTACTGAGGATGTTACTGAGGATGTTACTGAGGATGGAGGATGTTATTGAGGATGTAACTGTAGATGTTACTGAGGATGTTAGTGATGTTACTGAGGATGCTACTGAGGATGGCGGATGTTACTGAGGATGTTACTGAGGATGTTACTGAGGATGGAGGATGCAACTGAGGATGTTACTGAGAATGTTACTGGGGATGTTACTGAGGATGGTACTGAGGGTGCTACTGAGGATAGAATCATTTGCAATGTTCATTTAAAAGCATTTGAAGCAAACAATGAAGTGTGGATATATTGAATGAAAACTACATGTATTAGATAGTTAGACGAAAATCTATTTGATTAAGATATAGAAATATATTTAATAATTTGGCTTTCGATCAAAATTGTCATAAGATGTTTAATAAAACGGGCCTCTGATATATCACCGTCAAAACTATTTTGTTTTGAGTATGTTAGTCAATTTATTATGAAAACCGTTTTAAAAATACATTCCGAAAAGTTAAGAGTTTTCTTCATAATTATATTCAGCTTCAAAACAACCATTAAATATTTTTTATTTTTTTTACATAAAAACATCTAACAAGTTTTTAGGTATTAATAATGAGCATAATCAGTAACAAGATAAGAGGTTTTCTCTGAATCGTCGTTTTTTTCGCCTAGTTAGTCAGCTTATAACTGACGCTAGCATTTTAGAGTGGCCCTAGCATTGTGAAGCGAACTTTTGTTTCTTAAAGGGACACACGGCAGTCTTTATTTTTTAAAAACTCACGGCGTCCCGCTAGTTTTTCTGCAAAACTTGCATTTGTTCAATCATTAATATTAATTATAAGAATGTTAGATTCATATTTCGACGCTCCAGTTTTGAGGTTTGGCCTGAGGCCGTATATATTGTGTCTATAGAGTTTGGCTTCTCAAAATATTAAGTTATACACATACCTTATCGCCAGAAGGTTTAGAAACGGTGTACACATGTTGTAAAATGTGACTGTTGTTGGCGGGATAGTTACTTTAAACTATGTAAGCACAACTTACCTGTCGCACATATCTCGGGTCTTTCTGTCGTCGAATTCGACGCGCCTGAAATAAGATTGCATGTTTTAATTATATTTCGAGTTGTAATGCACATACACACACAATGTGTATTCGTGTATAGTTTGACATATATTTAATTCCGTATATATTTAATTCGAAGAACTGTTGTGATTGGTCCGGTCCGTCCTTCCATTCGTCCTGTCGTCCGTTAGTCCTACAGTCGGGTTTTGCTGCTTGTAACATAAACTCCTCCTACATCAGCAAAAGGAGTGTGCTTACAATTGGCATAATGGATGCCTAGGATGTTTAAAGCATGTTTAAATGACAATCTACGGTTTTCAATGATGAGAACTTTGGTTCCATGTTCCTTATTCCCTATTTGTTATTCATTATTCGGAACTGGTTACTTATATTCCTTATTCGAATAACGTTCTCATCATCGGTTTCAACACGTTTGATAAATCAACTACATGCTCATAGTAATACGTCTCCGTGGACGAATGGTTAACAACGTTGAGTTGTAAACCTTCGCTTCTCACCACTGCGGGTTCGAATCCCACTCGACTTGTAAGTGAAGAAATGTCGATTCTTACGTATGGCGGGAGGTATACAGTACTGGTTCTAGCCAGAAATTGTGGGTGGTCTGCATCCACCACATTTTTTTTCCGATCAATGACGTAAAACATCATACAAACAAACAATCATAGTAATGATATACTAAGTACACGTACAATGTTGAAAGAGTTTTGCGCGAGTTGACGTACGTACCCTCCTTGGGGTAGAGGACTTATGGTCATATGTGGTCCGCATGCATCTTATTGTTTCATCGTAGCGTGAATTCGTTCTACATCAGTTGAAGTTGAAGTAAGTTTTTTTTCATATTTGGAAAGTGGTTACGTAGGATGTTTAGATGACAACGAAGGATCGGATCCAGGGTCTGACCCCTTGGGCCAAAAGTCAAGATCAAAAGGTCAAATTCACCAAAATGAACATTAAAGCCATTCATGTTTATGCTATAAGTAATGATACACAATATTAAACGGGCTTTACGATTTGATGTACTTTTGGTCATATGGGGTCAGCATACATGTTTGTGAGAAAGTGTCAATTCTTACGGATGGCGGGAGGTATACATACAGAATTGGTTCTACACCGGAAAAATGGGGTGGTCTGCCCCTACCACAAAAGATAGACCGTCAGATATGGCCTAACATGTGCTAAAATAACGTAAAGCACCATTCAAACAAACATCAAGAAAGATATTCAACGGCACGTAGATGCATACACTGTACATATAAAGTTTAACGTCCTTTGTTCAGTCAGTCATATCACGACGGTGACCGGGTGTCGACTTGTAAGCTCAATGCTCATACTTTTTAATGTTTACTCTACTTTTTAAACCAATCAGAAGGCTCAGAATTTCAAATACTTGCACCATTTATTCATGAAGATTTTACTACCATTGCTCTTCATGGTTAAGAGTGTGACCTATATAGAGACTATCGATAACACATATTGTAAACACTAAGCCGGATAGAGTCTATGAAGAGAAATCCTCACAATTAAAAAACCGCGGTCGGTGGATACGCTCCCTCCCTTTCGGTTCCTTAATGGTGAAGATTTCTCTTCGTAGCCTTCGGCAGCTGATCTTTATAAGGGTTTTGTATCTGTCTATGGTTAACAGACTGTGACTCATATAAGTGGCGATAAGCATGCTTTACAACTTGAATTCCTGGAGAACTCGTCTAAATAACTTGAATGGTATAAACACATATTTTGGAACGTTCAGAGGTTACCGTTTCACCTGTGGATTTGAAGTTTTCGTAGATCAGTCTACTCAGTGTAGAATGCGGCAATGTTTCCGGGATCTTTATGTGTCCGGGACGTTTAAGGAGCAAAATGAAATTGTAAGCGTAACTGAATGAAATCGCAAGTATTGGAATGGAATACGTGCAACTCTTTAAAAGTATTTTCATGGATGAAGATCCATGACATTTGTTGAATCCATGAATATATAACGACAAGGTTTAGCGTTTTATCGGTTTTAAAATACTAAAAAGAAGCGAACAAGAAGCAAATCAGCTTATCCACTTGTCACTTAAAACGATTTTAGATTTTTTATCAATTTGCAAAATTAAATTCTGATGCAAGTTGTCAAGCCGAAACGTTAACAAGTCTGTGTTGTAATTTTTTTTTTAACTATCATTCAATCCGTAGTTATTGCTTTTGATAAAAATAGCAACACTTATTTCAGCTTGATAACTATCAGATTTTCATTAATTATACAAACAATTGATTGCATTCCTTTCAGTTCACAGGCCCACAGTCATGTTTATTTACTTATCGGCAGCTTTTTTACGCTTCTTGTCCTATACATTGATATCACTTGAACACAGCAACACGGTGGAGAAACCATGTGAAGTTTTGATCGGGTTCACAAAGTGTCGACAAATCGATTAAGGCGTGAATTCTCCGTCATGAAAAGGTAATTCATTCGTTCAGTACTTTCTGATTAGCCCTCTAGTGTACGGGATCGTACGTTTTCTACTTTGAGAGGATACTGGAATAAATCGAACTTTGGCGGCGGAGGAAAGAGTTCTAGTTGAACACAACTGGTTAAATATTAAGAAAGTTATAAGGCAAAACATACATGAATGGCTTTGTTGACATTTTCATTTCTTTTGCCGTGAAAATGATTAAAATATGACGTAGTTTTAAACTGTGCTGCTAGAATTAGACAGACAGACAGACAAACAGATAGATAGTTAGAGAGGGCTAATCGCAGAAAGTACTGAACGAATTTAATTACCTCAATTAAGGATAATTAAGGGGGCGGGGGCGGACGAACACTTATTCAGACTTTCTTAAAGAGAATAGAGCGACACATCCAAACAATCTTTATTATTGAGATTTCTGAAAAACTTGGAAAAGGGTGAAAGAATTATTAAAATCGGAAGTTAAACAAAGAAGATAATTATGATCGTTTGTAGTTTCTGTTGAAGGAAGTCGCCATATTTAGAGCTATGACATCACCGTTCTAAATGACCATATATGGAATATTGATAAATATGAACATTTACTCATTTATAGGGGAAAAAATTAAAGTAACTGTATGAAGAATATGTATAATTAATGGCATAATGCTGTATATGCACAGTCAAGGAGTTTGCATTCATTTGCAGTGATTTGCTTTGCTTTAAATGATATTTATCAATATTCCATATGGAACTGTGACGTAATAGTTTTCAAAATGGCAGTTCCCATATCCAGTTCAGTACAAACTTCAAATAGGCATATCCTTTTGTTTATCATCCAATTTTGATAATTCTTTCACCTTTTTGCAAGTTTTTCAGAACTCTCAATAAAAGAGCTTGTTTGACTGTGTCGCTACATTCCCTTTAATTAAGAGACCACCTACTTTTAGGGCAGGTATAAAAGTTGAATAGGAAATATAGCATTCACAGAACACGCAATGAAGACAAACAAAAATTACAAAGACAAATACCAGAAGTATGGTTGGCAATAGGGGTACCGCCTTCGAACGGTGATTGGAAACCAGGTTTTGATATTCACCTTACCCTATTTCATCCCAATTAAACGGGAAAGTGTTTATAAAGAAATCCCCGCTATAGGTTCATCTTCAAACAAACTAGGCACCATTAATAAGCAACATAAATTTAACACAAAGATGATCATGTATATATGAATATTAAAAAAAAAAGCAGCATAGAAACCCACAAAGCTAGTACTCAGTAACTTGGCAAAAGCAGAGAAACAAGAGGATAAACCATTAGGGACAAGACAAGACTAAAGACAAACATTAAATGATACCATTCCTTTCAGGATTTAGGTAGACGTCATAACAGGTTCCACATTCTTTCGGGTCATCGCGCAAAGAGGAAAGAATAGTGGCGAACTGTAAATGGGTCAACCGCGACACATCCAATGCGTTGTACGGTCATAACCTCTTTTGATAAACTTTCTAACTCGCTGAATGTCATACACTCCCTGTGGAAGACCGCTGTTTTAGTTCCCAATTGCATTGTTTTAAATAATAGATGTATGTAAAGACCACCTGTGTTAAGAGAACAATTGTGCTATCCCCTTTAGTGGTCTCTGAACACAGGTTTAACTGCATATGAATCCAGGAACTGCCTTTCTTACTATTGATTCATATGGATCGCTAACTCGCTCGGAGAACTATATACTCTCCGACAGACGGAATCGCCTGGTTTACTATCCCTTCCGACAGACGTCTAACGAAACTGTTTTTCCAAAGGGCACCCCGATGAAACCTATTGGCACCAGTGAGGATCGAACCCATGATCCATTATATCGAATAAGCCATGCCGGTTGCAGCTAATCAGGAGATAGATGCATTATACGACAGATATATGTCCAACAATGTATTGCATTAACCAAAGCAAATGCTACTTTAAAGTAAGACACAATAAATTCCAGAAATACTGTTATTGCAGTAAGAAGCACAACAGTTGTATCCAAACAGCGTTTTCAATTTTCTTAAAATATATCGATGTTTATTTTCCGCCAACATGGGGGAGCATACATAGATATTGCAAACTGCAGTTAACATATATACAAATCAACCTAGAACTGACAGATTCGCTTTAAATCATAAGTAAACACATGAGCAAAAACAAATTAACAAACAAATTAATAAATTAAAATATATGGTTGTAAATAGAGGGTGTATTTTAATACAATGTGTCCCTTGTCGAAACGAAACACAAGATTACGAAATATGTTATCAATTACGAACCTCTACTAATAAAGAGTAACTCAGCTGACTGTTGGTTAGGAGTAGTGATGATTACTATTCACAAGTATGCCAGTCAATAAGTATCTTATTCCATGTCATTTAATCATGGTATTCATTCCCATTGTTTAGTAGTATTGTTCTAAGAACTTTACTTGGCATGGGAAAAGGAAGAAGACCAATTTTATGAAATTTACACTTAATTTCAAGTCGCATTTAAAAGTGTTCAAACTCTGTAATTATAATCTAAACATACGAGAAATTGAGAACTTACCCAGAACGACTGTAGCTACATGTATACACAGAAATGCCGAAATTAGAGGTGTAGTTATGCCACCGGGTGTCATTGCTATTAGCTGGTCACATCACATTAAAGAATCCGATTAATTTAAATCCATATCACAAGACTGGAGAATAAACAGAAGAAGAAAATAGTTTTATCAAAATTATTACTACACCGCCCACTGTTAAGACGTTTTAAGTGAATCACATATTCAACACAAGTCCATGTTTTATTTTTTATATCATTTCAAACAAAAGTCAAAACTCTCACTGCATATGGTACTACTGTAGTTCTTACGTTTTCTTCATGTTGGGTAGATTTCGAGATTTAAAGGGACACACGGCAACGTGATACTTTTTTTTTTTTAAAAACTCGCGGCGTCCAGTTAGCTTTTCTTTATGACTTGCATACTTGAAAATCATCATTAGTAGTTTGTGAATGGTTCAGTAATAATATAACTAATAATTGGTTGAATAATAAGACAAAATGAAGACTCGAGATGTTCATTTTAATGCTTGAACAATACATCAAGATTGTCGTGTGCCCCTTTAACAATAAAGGTTGACTATTATTGATACAGATAATCATAGTCATATGACAACATTCATCATGATAGTATTTAAGGTCTGATTAGTTATCAGTGCATACCTTACTATAATCAAGGAGACTGATACCCGGTAGGCGGTGTAACACTACTAATACCCGAACTCACACTCGATGTTATCATTGTATCTAACCAAGTAGACTGGTACCCGGTACTCGAAATCACACACACTGTATCCATGACAATGAGTATGCCATTTAGAGCCACTATCTAATCATATAAATGTTTACATTTTGATAACCTGATAACCTGAGTTGTTTCACTTGTTTGAGGGACGTGACTCTATTCATAATTTTCCATTGCAGAGATGTTGAGATTTTATCTTATTTTCTGTAGGTGATAAAATGTGTGTTACTCGGTTTTTATCCTTATGTTCTATAGTAAAATAAAAAATCTTTGGCAGAGTAAAAAGACAATAATTCTCAAGATATTGAATTTGAAAAATACATATACTGAATCAATGTGTATGAAGGTGCATGAAATATGCAGGGTTTTAAAAGAATCATACTACAGAGATACCTCAATGTTAACAGTAAACTTGGTTGAACATCAAGGATAAAGACCGAGTTTATCACCTACCAGAATGTATTGGTATCTCATTTCTGGTCACTGATTGGTCTGTTTTTTTTGATGATGCTCTATAAAAATTATGAATTGCATCATTTTCTTCAAAAATAAAATTCATACAATAGGAAATATTCCGTTTTATTATCTAAATATTTTGAATATAAATATCTATTCAATTATTCCTTTTTGCCATATGTTGCACCAGGAACCGTGTTCCCTTATTGTACATAATTCATTAAAGTAATATTTGAAAAAACACAACCATTATTTCTCAAAATTGTTATGCTCTACATATGGATTAATACACTCCTATGACTTACGAGTGGGATTTCGGGGACCAGTAGACCAGTAGACTACACTGCATACCGGGTAGCAGTCTACTTGATACATTAGAGGAGGGTTGCTGGATTAATGCAGTGTATTTTCAGACCCAACAATAAATAAACCCGACGGATTGCAATTACCGATTTTGTGAACTTGTGAACTTGAACTGAAGCTTGTTTTGATAATTGCATTTGGATTGTCCTAATAAACTTTAAAGTTCCTGGGACATTCAAAATTGGTGAGACTGGTAATTTTTATTTTAGTAATTCGTTTCGAGCATAAAAAATATGAACTGGATTTAGATGCCATTTGGATAGACGAGTAGAAAGGCTGAACATGTTAAAGCATTTACCGCTCACCATTTTCACCTGCTGATTTCTGGAATAACTTTAATATAATGGCAATATCATATCAGAACAATTGTTATCATAAAACAGAATAGTTTCCCATTAATTACTTTTCCTTTGAGTGCACCAAACATAGGTACACCTATATTCGCCGGCTTCCTGCCGGTGAATACTTTTTAACGCTTTCATGCAAATAAGGTCTAGATCTAGAAATTGGCTAAATGACATTGAAAAAATGTGATGATAAGTTGAATTTTGCCTGTCAATGCCTGCAGAAATCTAAGTTGGCATCTAGGCCTAGGGCGCCGTCATGTTAGTATACTGTAACCAGACAAACAGGATATAGATTCCATTGAATTGATCGAGATACTGCGAATGAATGTCTGGTGAATAATATAAGTGACTATCGAGCTGTATATGTATTTGCATTTTTCTGCCTGATAAAGGGGCGCATGAACTTATAAATGTTGCTTTATTCGGCACTGACACGTAAACGGGTTACCAGCCAACATGTTAAGTGTTTGCTCTCTTCTAATCCGAGCCTTCTCTGACCTTACCAGCGCTTTTCACGATTTTGATATTTCATCTGAATGTCTAAAAAGCCACAAAAAATGCTTTTAGGGCCAGAGAAGGCTCGGATTATCTCTCTTCCTACCTACCCAACAAGAACCTACTCAAAATATGTGCTTTCCTATTAAGTCTGACTTTTTTACCTGCAATATATTGGTTGTAGCTGGGTTTTCAATGTCGAGCAAGCTCTGAGTTTTCTGTTGCTATTAACTATTGCTTATCTCGCGTTTAGCACGCGCCACCCGTTCACATCAAAGCACGTGTCATAATGCCGGATATTCTACATCATCATGTCACACCTACTCTCATGTAAGTGAGTGTAGAAGTAATCATGCTTCCATTAACTGTGTATTACTTATCTCGCGTTTAGCACATCAAAGCTCGTGTCATAATGCCGGGATATTCCTGCTTTGTATACTACTGGTACATCATCATGTCATTTATTACATTTTTAAATGTTAAATTTATTTAAGAGAATTACATTGTTATTATAGAGGATATAACATATTACAATAATAAATACTATTCTACATATGTTTTCAGACACGTTTTCCTTAACGTCGGAGGTTGCAGTTAGACATGTCGCGTTAGTATGTAACAATTTGGAAAGGTGTCACATGCATAATTATAATTTAGCACATTTACGTCTCCATTGTAATTGAACTAGATCAATTGAAATCAATACTTGGAATACAAATGAATCCCTAAATTAAGAGCTGATAGCCATTTCTTTTTTGTAAGTATAAACAAACCCATAAATAGTAAATTAGTTTCTTTTAACAATGCCAGGGATTGTAGATATTATATGTAAAGTAAGTACTAGTAAATTGTTTATTATAGTGACATGTGTAACATAATATTCAAATATACATGGATATTACACCCGGTCCAATGGACCTATAATTCACCTACACACACTTTTCATAATAGACGTGATGTGCGAAAGATGTATACAAAAGTATATTATTTACAAAATCTGCGCTCCAGATATCATAATCATATCACTTTAGTTAAATATAAAACGCGAGAGTATGAAACACACGTATACTTATTATAAATGGCTTGCTCTGAGATCGATATTCGTTTTAAACGTACAAGGCATTTTGAATAACGAGCTAGGTTTGAATTTCGAGCTAGCTCTGAGATCGATATTCGGTTAAACTGTACAATACGGCATTTTAAATATCGAGCTGGGTTTGAATTTCGACCTGGCTCTGAGATTGAAGTTCGTTTTATATGTTTAACAAGACAATTTCAATATCGAGGTGGGTTTGAATTTCGAGCTGGCTCTGAGATCGATACAATAAGGCATTTTGAATATCGAGCTGGGTTTGAATTTCGAGCTGGATCTGAGATCAATATTCGTTTTAAACACACAAGACATTTTGAAAATCTAGCTGGGTTTGAATTTCGAGCAGGCTCCGAGATCTGAGATCGATCTCACAGCCAACTGCACACAACTGGATATATTTGCGCATTTAAATACGACTTATTATCATTCCTGATTTCAAGGATGCAAATAGGGCTTTGTAGGTGGCCTCTATGAATCGTTTACTGCCTCAGTGCATATTTTTAACACAGTAAGTTTTGGTAGTTTTTGCTTTTATGTGAAAACATTTTACTTATTTTTTTGTTTTTAATAATAAATAAATACTTTTCGTTATCAGTCAAACGCAAGCCCGTGACGAATACTGTTAATAAAATCGTTCAAGGGTTAACAAATAAGAGGTAAATGACATTAAAACGCTCTCCTGAAGATCTGAACAGCTAGATCTTGGAACAGTATCATAACTTTTTATATATTTGCCATTATTTGAAGGGGCAGAGTGTGTTAATCATTGAACAATACACGTTTGTTGTGGCCATTTTCGGTGGAAGCATGTTTTTAGTCTAAGTAAATACATTTTATTTTCAATATTTCTCAACCGAACAAGAGTAACATACCTGTAAAGTTTCAAAAATCCTTCAAGTAGTTTCAGAGGAGTAGTTGCCACACGTTTTTCCTATATAACTCTATGTAAACAGATAAATGATTTTCGTCAAGGACCAAGATGTAAACAAAAATGGCCGTCGGTGGCCATGTTTGACGTCGAATCAAAATGACCAACATAACGTCATGAATGCTTAATGGTCCATATCAGTATCACATATAGTTTTGGAGGCGTAGTCGTACAATCTTCTTTTTTAAAAGACTATTTTTAGCTTTGGCGGCCATCTTGGATTTCACATCAACCTGGTTTTTTTATCTTATGGGCAACACTCTTGCAAAGTTTAATATTAATAAAAATCCATCCAATAGTTTCAGAGTAGTCACCACAAGAAAACAAAAAAACAGCAAGTTTACGTACGGACGGACGGACGGACGGAAGACGCACCATTGCATAAGCTCTGCTGATCTTTGATCAGTAGAGCTAAAACAAAATCACTGTGCCGTGTCGTTCTTCCGTAATCGAATCCATTGAAAAGCTATTTATGTTTGCTTCGAATTAACATAATTGAAATGATTCAGTGTATCAGTTTTTATTTTAGCCGTAATTTTGTAAATTCCCATAGCACACCCGTGTCAGCCTTCAATAAATTCCAAAAATAAATAAATAAACAGAAACTACAACTTATTTTAAATGGACACGGCAACCTCGCCTTGTATTAAACTCGTTTTTTGGGGGGCCATATATAGTATTTTTCAATCATTAATAATAATTATTACAATAGCTCAAAGGAAATTGTGTTTACATACTTATTACTGACTGTTGATTATATTGTACCATGGATATAAAAAGAAATAATGTTGATGGTTCTTTTCTTTTTTAGTTTGCAACACAACATGTTATATTATGTCATGCTATGTTATATACAGCATATGGCGCTCGTTTGTATATATAGCACATTAAATAGGTTTCAATGTATCACTAGTTGGTAATTTTTATTTTGTTGTTTATTATGTTTTCTTAGTATTATAATTACCACTGTAGTTCGTGATGTGTTTAAAGAGACACACGCGTCGAGCTTGATTTTTGTATATTACTACATGTTGATTATATTTCATCAATAATATATTCAAATCTATGATAGGATAACGAAGAAAAGTTTTAAACTCAAAGGAGTATTTAAATATATATGCAAGCTGGTTTAAGTCAAAATGATACTGGATAATAAATTGAGATGCTAATTTTAAGAGACACAGGCCAATCTTAAGTCTTTATCAAGCAGTAAAATTAGCCTCTCGGTTTATTTATCCAGTATCATTTTGACTTTAAATCTATACACATATATATTTAAATAAAATTCAATTTTTCAACTTTTCTTTGTTGTTCTACCGTGGGTTGACTATATTATTGGTGAAAAGTAATCAACAGTTAGTAATATGCAAAAACAATTTGCTTTATACTATTCTTATAAGTAATATTAATGATTGAACATATGCAATTTATGTAGAAAAACTAACGGGACGCCGCGAGTTTTTTTTAAAATCAAGATTGCCGTGTGTCCCTTTAATGCTTGATAGAACTTCAAGATTATCGTGTGTCCCCTTAATGCCGGATAAAACACTTCAAGATTGCCGAATGTCCCTTTTAATGAGTCCGTATGTTCACCATGTTACATGTAAATGTTTGTTTAGCATGCGTAAAGCCGAAAGTTAACTTAGCGATTTCTTGTTGCACAATGATACATGCCCTTAATATATTTGAAAATGTTCTGTCATTTGTTTGTTTGTTTGTTTGGTGTTTTACGTCATTTTCAACACATGTAAGGTTATATATGACGGTCGATTTTTTTTGTGGTGGAGACCACCCACTTTTCCTGGGTAGAACCAGTACCTTCCGCCATCCGTAAGAATCGACACTTCCTCACAAGTCGAGCTCCCAGTGGGATTCGAACCCACAGCGGTGAGAGGCGAGAAAGTTTACAACGCAACGTCGTTAACCATTCGGCCACGGATACGCTCTTCGTGGATCCAAGGTTTATGAAAGGTGTTGTTTTCTCCGTCATATAATTATATAATAGAGCAATATACGATAGGGAATATCATACGTTTAACAGAACAACTTTCAAAAAGGTAATTATATAGCCTATATCACATGATTTTACAATGATCAAACACTGAATACAAATATCCTACAATCTACTATTTCAAAAATGTCATAAAATTACTGAACGCATCATCCTGTCTTTGACGCTTGAGTAATTTGTCTGATTACAAATAGCTTGCTGTTTTTTTTCTTATGGTGAAAACATACTACTAAAACCTCTCCCCACGATAAGGAAGTCCCACGATAAGGAAGTGCTTTGCTCTATTTATCTTAATTACGCAATAAAATCTATCAAAAAGGGATGCAACGAGGGAAGACAAATGAAAGCTAGTTAAAACAAGCACATTCAGCGAAATACAAGTCCCCTACCGGTTTAACCTGTCTAAATAGAACCGGTTTAACCCGTCTGAATAAAACAAGAGTTAACGCCTTTTAAGGGCGACAAATATACCCCACTACCGGTCCTCCCCCCATTCCCCACCCTACCGTTTGAGTAAAGATGAATGGAATGGGATTTTTATGATCAGGCAATGTTGGCCTTGACCTTTGACCTACTGACCTCAAAACCAATAGGGGCCATCTTTTTATCACAGGCAGTCCACCTATTAAGTTTCATGAGATTTGCTTCAGGGGGAGAGGAGTTATGGAGAGGACAAGGTTTTCATTATCGGGGCCTGATGACCTTTAACCTACTGACCTCAAAATCAATAGGGGTCATCCTCTCATCACAGGAAGTTTTATGAGAATGCTTCAGAAAGAGAGGAGTTATGGAGGAGTTATGGAGCGGACAAGGTTGCATCTACAGACAGACGGGCGGACGGACGGACGGGCGGACAGGGTGAAATCAGTATAATCACCTAAATTTAAAATAGAAAAAAAAACACGAACATTTGTGTATATTACTCTAATCAAATGATAGATAACAAAGTTATAGCCCGATCACGAACCTTCGAAGTATGGTGTGACCTTCACCTTGAAGGTAAGGACGTGGATTTGGTCGCATGGTGGTTAACTTTATTGGATTCGAATGATAAAGAAGTTATAGCGTGGAAACAAAAGTATAGGAATAACCTTCAAAGACTTAGCTCCTCCCATCTGTTTTGGCAACAGACAAAGCGAGCAAACCAGACTTGTGGTGGAGGAGCTAAGTTTCTATATACCACAACCATGTGCATACTTATTCCAAATCGCCTTCAGTTACATTTTTATACGCCCGCTTGCAAAACCATGAACACGGGACGTGTTTTTGCTACTTTATTGTCCGTCCGTACACATGCCATAACTTTGAAAGCATACCATCCAGCCACGTGATACTTGATAGGTACATTACCCTTAGTGAGAGTGTTTTTGGGGTCACTAATTCAAAGGCCAAGGTGACCTGATGATGGCATATTGCCACACTCATTTCGGACAATAACTCCGGGTGTATAACTCCTACACTCATGAGACCGACTGTACATGCACATTGCCATTGGAGGCAGCCCATTGATTTTGGGGTCAGTAGGTCAAAGGTCAAGGTAAGTCATGAATTGAATTGAATTGGGTTTTAAGGCGCACCAACACATGAAAGGTTATATGGCGCAACAGGCATGAACATGCCAGGCTCATCCTCCATGTACATCGAGATAAAATATGGAAAATGGGCCTAGAACCTTCTCACCCTGAACTGACTGCAGAGTTGCTGCAAATTCTATGTATAAACTCCATTTACGCTGGAGCCACGTTTATTGTTTTTCTGCCACTGCTCTTTTGATGTGAGCGAAATGGCACCTGAAACAATGCAGGGATCATGATGAAAACCTTTAATGAACATGAAAAAAAAAAGATAAAATGAGCATGAATTTGTGGATTCTACCCCTCTGCCTATCCCTCCAAAGGGATCTGCAGTGGCCCTATTCTTTGCCCGTGACCAAACGGGGTCCCCGGGAACCACACGGGGCAGGTAAGTCATGAATTATAACACTAACACTAACACTAATAAGACTTATACTGCACCGTGTAGGAGGACGAACGAAATCCTATAGCTTTTGGGTTAGGTCATCAAGGTAAAATTGACATGACGACTCAATAGTGAGAAACACTTTTCCCAATGTAACTTGTAAACTTTATTTTTACAATCTTGAAACTGTATTGAAATAGCACACATGATAAAACAGACTATTTTTTTTGTCGGTTAGTCGACTCCTTTTTAAGTTGGCGTTAGCAGACTTCTTTTTATGTTGGCGTTAGTAGACTCCTTTTTATGTTGGCGTTAGTAGACTCCTTTTTATGTTGGCGTTAGTAGACTCCTTTTTATGTTGGCGTTAGTAGACTCCTTTTTATGTTGGTGTTAGTAGACTCCTTTTTATCTGGTGTTAGGCCAAAGGTTAAAGTCACAGTGATCCGAAAAACGCCTTTCAAGCTATATCGATTCATATGCTATTACACCTTCAATTTGGAAAATGTATATAAACAGTATCCATAGTGCAACAATGTCCTCTATTGATTGTGTAGATTAGTAGGTCAAAGGGTAAGGCCAATGTGACCTCAACATGAAAAATGCTTTCCCGGCTGGCTGTTATTCGTGAACTATTTGATATTCAATCTTGAAACTTTATACACAAATATTATTCTTCTTTAAACAACAACCTCCTATCATTTTGTTGTCAGTATGTCAAAGGTCAAGGTCATATTGATCGACACCTAGGAAAATACTTTTCGCAAAAAAAAAACCACTTAGTAAAAGGGCTATATAATGCCCCATTACGTGGCTCTCTTGTTTAATATGGCAATAATGGGAAATGACTACCATGTTCTTGATTCTCCTTTCAATTCAAGACCATGGTGTTCAGTTTCCAGTTCCATTTGGGTAGTTCTACCTCCTGTTGGTACAGATCGTTCATTAATTCTTTATTTCCAGGTATGAAACCACCAATTATTTTCACCATTACACCAATGTTAAAATGTCACATATTAATGATTTGCTGCATCTTCAACTCAAGTATGGATAATGCAGCAGTGTAATTTTCCAATAGAAATCTAACTTTCCACTTGAAAAATCACCAGAAAAGGTGGGGTCAAAAAGACATGTAAGAAAGATCTTGTTGTTTACTAAACAGGTCAAGGGTACAGCTGTTTTCATTAATAGTTGCTCACAAAGTGTATGCATAGATTCGAAATTTCGAAAATGTTTAACAGAGATCCGGTAAAACCTATTATTACGCTTCTTACACATACGACCACAAAATCAAATAGAAATGGGCTGTTTCCCCTACTATAATGCCCATTTCCATCATAAAGGAGGGATTACTTTTTATTATTGGAACTACACCTTGTATGTTTACATGCAATTGGTGGTGGTAAACCTTCCATCGCCAACTGGGGGTCTTTTTGTCAACCAAAGAAAGAATACACACGATTAAGCATTTTTGTATTTTATTGACAATGTTGCTTTTCGCTGTCCATAACATCATTACATTTAGTACACTCTTGCAATTAAAACAAAAACCAGAATGGAAATAAAAACCTACATGGATGGCATATTGCTTACAGTATGGCATAAGCAAAATACTTCTTGAATAATATCTTGGATATAAATGTGCATGATGTATGAATATGATCAGGCTCATTGTCTTGCATATTTTATTTCGGTACTGCAGATACCCTGACATAAAATGCTAGCATACCTTTCCCTAGACCAAGCATAATTCACAGACATAATAATAAACAGATATCTGAACCAGTGAAGTAGCCATAATGGAACATGGCACTGCAACTTTTCCTTCTAGCACCTCTCTCAAATATTCATCGATTTTGATGAGAATAAATTCAAATGCATAATGAATAGGAAAATGAAATTATGCTAATTTATCTTTATATTCAAAAACAGAAACTTGATATAAAAAAAGCTGTTTGAAACAAAAATAGATAAAAAAAAAAATCAATTTTGACACGGGAAAAATGAATGAAAAATTACAAGACATACTCAGTACAGTAGTGAACATTTCCATCAAACTCAATTTTTTGGTTAAAATGTTCTTAAAATATTACAGTAAGGAAAATGCTATGATTGGGAGAAATAAATGTGTGATAGGTTTTGACATGAATGAAACACGTATGCATAAAACTCCTAAAGATATGTGAGTTTTAAGTCAAGCATTATTTCGTGAAATGTCCACACTATGCCACTTGAAATTTGCACAGTTTCCTAACTAATAATTAGTTAGGAACTGTGAAAATTTCAAGTGGCATAGTTACTATTTGTTATTAGGTCTGTGCATAACTCTATACTATTTCAATATATAGACAGGCACATGCTTATTGCCAGTGATTGCAAACACAAATACAGTGAGATCTATAAAAGAAACTAAATGAGACACAAAAGCCATTATGAATAAAATATTCTACTCACTTATTGTTTATGACTTAGGACAGTGCTGTTTTGAGTTTTTACCAGTGCTGCTTTGAGGTTAAATGGTGCTGCTTTGAGTTATATGGTGCTGGTTTGGGATGTTTTGAGGTTAGACGGTGCAGTTTTGAGGTTAAATAATGCAATTTAGGAATGAACAATGCTGAACTGAACTGAATTGGGGTTTTACGGTGCACCAACACAAGAAAGGTTATATGGCGCCAAACAGGGATGAACATGCCAGGCTCATCCTCCATTTACATCTAGATAAAAGTATGGAGAATGGGCCTAGAACCTTCTAACCTGCAGAACTGCAGAGTTGCTGCAAATTCTATTGTAGACACTCCATTTGCACATTTGAATATGCGGTGTCATGAAGAAGACCTTGAATGAGCATGATAAAAAAATGACAAAATGAACATGAAGGGGGGTGGTCCTACCCCTCTGCCTCTAGCGGGATTTACAGTGGTTGTATTCTACCCCAGCAACCACACGGGGGATGAACAATGCTATTTTGAGGTTAGATGGTGCAGTTTTGAGGTTAGATGGTGCTATTTTGAGGTTAGATGGTGCAGTTTTGAGGTTAAATGATGCAGTTTAGGAGTTGAACAATACAGTTTTAAGGATGTTGAAAGTTGCTGTTTTGGTATTGAATGGTGCTGTTTTAAGGTTAAAGTGCTGTCTGCTGGTTGAGCAAAGCTGTTTTTCTTAAAATTTACATTTAAAAGTATTTTTTCATATACAAAAGTGCCTTGCCTTCTTTCATTTCAAAATGTAATAAAACTTCTTAATAAAACAAACATCAATGAAAATGACACATATTTGATGTACATGTGCAACATGCACTTTTGCATACAAACAAAATTTATAATTAACACAATCCACACACAGCAAATATACAAGAAAAATCTGAAAACCGATGGATGTTCCCCACTGCATATTTTTGGGGGAAGCATAAAAACACAATGTTTCATTTTAAAATGTAGAATCTGATAACTGACAAAATATTTGTTTTACAGACATATTTTTATTTTTTATTTATTTTACAAACTCAAAAACCGTTGTAAAGGATGACATTCTGGTATATATCTACGGTATACTAAACACATTGCATAGTTCTGGCATTTAGTTTCAAGTGCTGTCTTCTATTCTATATAATTCTGCTGAGAAACTGGGTGTCTGAGATAAAATCTTATCTCGGCAGTTACTTTCCTATCTGGTCAGGTGCATCTCTTTAGATGATGTCAGCACCTCTGGGTATTTTTGAACAGAAGAAAATGGAAAAAAGGTAAATTAAATGATCATAAATGATCAACACGGTAAATAGAATATTATGTTAGTGCCTGCTCATATCCAGTTTATCAGGTTCGGCACGAAAAAAAGAAGTTTTTCTCTCAGTCTCACCTGATAAACTGGATAGGATCATGCATTAACATGATATTCTCTATGTTCATGGTTCAAGTTCTCACAAACAATGACCAGATGCTTCATTGTATTTTACATAAACTTACATTATTTGGGAGACAACGTGTTTTTGTTACAGGTGTAAATACCTTGATTAGCTTAATCCTTGGTTATTGTAAACTTTCAAAGTACATTTTCTCATAAAAACATGTCTTGTACTACTAAAAAAAATAATTTGCATTTCTTCTTAACATAATGCTTTCGCATGCTCCATTTCTGGTAGAAATATTCATTTATCGGAAATTCAGAGAGATTTGAAAATTTGACTTAATGCTTGGTTAACCAATCTTTGAACAATTGGGCCCAGATGTACTTTTGATTGGATCAAGGGTATATCTTTAGGGTATATAAGCTTGATAGACAGTTTGGAACTATGCAGTGGAACCAGGGCTTTTTTTCCCCTTCTATAACAGGGGCCGAAATTCTGCTACTTCATTATTCAAAATTGGTCATTTTTTTTCACAACTGTGGCCGATTTTTTTTTTTTTTTTTTAGCAAACAACATTCTCCCATCTAACTTTGATACATTAACATTAGAAAGTTTATCTAAAATGTACCATATTATGGTGAATAATTGTACATTTGTTTTATAGTGTCCTCCTCCCACAAAAACAATGTATTGAGTAATATTTATTTTAACAATCTTTCAATACTTTTTTCACAAATCAGACAGTTATTGCGCTTTTTTTCTCACAAAATGACCAGGCTATAAAGTCTTCACAAATCTTAGAAAAAAAGCCCCGGGAACAACACCCGTTTCTCTATATGTTCAGTTGCTATAAACGATTTATGGGTTTGTGGTATTTAAATACACCATATAATTCTTAATGAAAATATGTATGTTATTTTCTTATACTTTTCTGGTGAAACTTTGAAAGGAATTCTGTCGTGTGATATTTTATTTTCTCATTATTTCCTCATTTCCTTCAGATCAAGTTTATAGCTGACTGCCTCTCAAATATCTACCTAAATTTATTACACAGAATGCAAATAAACATTATGTTTTGCAGAAATACAAAAGTCCATTGTCTCGATATTTTGCGAAAAATTCACATGGCAAGCTCAGACAACTATTTCTGGCAGGTTACTATCTTCTGTAACTAATACATCTGAATGGCATTTTACATCATTTTTAGCAAATGTAAGGCCATATGACGGTTGATTTTTTTTGTGATAGAGGCAGACAATCCCATTTTTCCTAGATAGTACCAGTACTGTATACATCACACCATCCGTAAGAATCAACACTTTTTTGTACTGTATACATCACACCATCCGTAAGAATCAACACTTTCTTGTACTGTATACATCACACCATCCGTAAGAATCAACACTTTCGTGTACTGTATACATCACACCATCCGTAAGAATCAACACTTTCGTGTACTGTATACATCACACCATCCGTAAGAATCAACACTTTCTTGTACTGTTAAGCTCCCAGTGGGATTTGAACTCGTAGCAGCGAGAGGCGAGAACGTTTTAGATGCAGTGTTTACCATCTCGGCCGTGGAGGCACTACAATTAGCTATAATTTGTTTATATTACAATATAGAACAATACCATGGATGTTCAGTTTGCAAAGTTGTATAGTATATTTTGAATTATGTTAATATTTGGCACAACTGAATATAAATAACAATGAACTAAATTTAATGCAAAATTATCTGCAAACCTCAAATCAAATTTTCTTAGTCTTAACAAATAAACTCTCATTCGTAACAGACTCTCACTTAAAACTAAAACATCTTAATAAATAAATCAGACATCTGAACGAATAAACGCTCATTTATAACTGGTCTACCTTAACAAATAAACTGTCAATTTGTCAATTATAAACATTTGTCAATTATAAACAGACTCTCACTTAAAACTGCACAGTCTATAAAACACACTACCTTAGCAAATAAACGCTCACTTATAACTGGTCTATTCTAACAAATAAACTGTTCATTATAAACACACTACCTCTGAAATAAACGCTCATTTATAACTGGTCTATCTTAACAAATAAACCGTCAAATTCCGGGCGTCAATTATAAAACACACTACCTCAGCAAATAAATGCTCATTTATAACTGGTCCATCTTAACAAATAAATTCTCACTAATAACCAGACTTTAACAAATAAATGCTTGCTTCTTCAGTTAAAAGATAAGGAAATAAAATATTTTGAACTTTCGTAAGTGTAGTTTAATGCGAATGAGTCCATTTTTGATTTTGTCATTTAAAAAACAGATTGACTAGTCAACAAAGGTCATGACAGAATGGTGGTTTACAGCCTTTCCTATCAAAGGTCATGTGAAGTCGACATTAATATTTTCTGGATGCGATCATGTTGAAATCTCATCCCAGGATCATTAAACGATAATAGTTTTTGCATTATTAAAAAGCAAAAAATTGCCAAATTAACTTCCATGTTTACGGTATTACAATTTAAAAGCTATTTCAAATTAAATTATACTGTAAAATGTTTATTTTGGTATATATATTTTTTTA